>CAKNYM010016164.1:0-23154 GCA_932195095.1 Andricus curvator | reverse complement strand
GAAGTTATGGTAATTTATATATTTTGAAAATCGGTTTTTTATACTAAAACTTGTTTCATAAACATAATTCAAAGTTGATGCAAGAACAGAAAAGTCGTGCTGATTTGAGTCAAATCGATTGACCTATAATATTGATACATTTTATTGAATAGTAAGGAAGCTATGGTAATGCATAATATTTGAAAATACGGTTTTTCATAATAAAACTTTTATCTTCAACATAATTCAAAGTTGATGCAAGATTATAAGATTCCTTGGTTCGAGATGAATCGATCGACCTAAAATATTTATAAATTTAATTAAAAAGTAGGGAAGATATGGTAATTTACATATTTTGAAAATACGTTTTTTTATAATAAAACTTTTATCTTAAACATAATTCAAAGTTGATGCAACAATATACAAAATTCTTTGGTTCGAGACGATTCGATTGACCTACAATGTTTATACATTTTATTAAAGAGTAGGGAAGTTAGGGTCATTTATATATTTTTAAAATCGATTTCTGTAGTAAAACTTTTTCAATTAACATAATTCAAAGTTGATTCAAGAGCAGTAAAGATGCGTTGATTCGAGTCTAATCGATTGAGCTATAATATCATTACATTTTATTGAAGAGTAAGCAAGCTATGGTAATACATAATATTTGAAAACACGGCTTTTTATAGTGAAACTTTTATCTTCAACATAATTCAAAGTTGATGCAGGAATATAAAATATTTCTTGATTCTAAACGAATCGATTGACCCACAATATTAATACATTTTATTAAAGAGTAGGGAAGTTATGGTAATTTATATAGTTTAAAAATCGCTTTTCATAGTAAAAATGTTCTCATTCATATAATTTGAAGTTGATGCGAGAATAAAAAACTTGTGTTGATACAAGACGAATCGATTGACCTATAACATTGATCCATTTCATTGAAGAGTAAGGAAGCTATGGTAATACATAATATTTGAAAATGCGTTTTTTTATAGTGAAACTTTTATCTTCAACATAATTCAAGGTCATATAAAATATAAAAGAATATAAAAGATTGCATGGTTCGAGGCGAATCGATTTACCCATAATATTAATACATTTGATTAAAGAGTAGGGAAGTTATGGTAAATTATATATTTTGAAAATCGGTTTTTCATAGTAAAACTTTTTTCATCAACATAATTCAAAGATGATGCAAGTACAGAAAATATGTGTTGATTCGAGACGAATCGATTGACTTATAATATTAATACATTGTATTGAAGAGTAAGAAAGCTATGGTATTGCATAATATTTGAAAATCGGTCTCTTATAGTAAAACTTTTTTCTTCAATATAATTAAAAATTGATGCAAGAATATAAAGAATTCCTTGGTTCGAGACGAATCGATTGACCTATAATAATATTACATTTTAATAAAGAGTAGGGAAGTTATGTTATTTTATATATTTTTAAAATCGATTCTTATAGTAAAAATTTTCTCATTCTCATAATTTAAAGTTGATGCAAGGATATCAAATATTCCTTGGTTCGATACGAATCGATTGACCTATAATATTGATACATTTTAATCAAGAGTAGGGAAGTTATGTTAATGCATAATATTTGAAAATATGGTTTTTTATAGTGAAACTTTTATCTTCAACATAATTCAAAGTTGATGCAAGAATATAAAAGATTCCTTGGTTGTAGGCAAATTGATTGACCTACAATATTAAAAAATTTGATCAAAGACTAGGGAAATTATGGTAATTTATATATTTTCAAAATCGATTTTCATAGTAAAAATTTTCTCATTCTCATAATTTGAAGTTTTTTATATCCCTTTTTGGGGGAACAAATTTTGGGAATTAAAAAAAAAGGCTCTGCTCCGTTAAGTTTAATAATAACTTAATAAGCTTCAAAATTACTTTCATATTTCAGGCTTCAATTCTTTCCCCTATTCGCTTCTTTTCCCCTTTTTTATAAAATTATTCTTCATCCCCTTTTTTCAAGAAACTTCCCCTTTTCCTCATTTTTTTCACTTGAATGCGAACTGAATTAATAGAACTCTATAAGAAAATCCAAATAATTTTAGTTGAAAAGTCTACTATTATATTCTTAATTCAGAATTTATCTCGTACAGTTAAAAATTTTACTATCTGGTTGAAAATTTAATAATCTGGTTAAAAATTCAACTATTTTTTTGGAAAGTCATCAATTAAGTTCAAAAATTCTAATGCTAGTTTAGAAGTTTAACTACTTTGTTACAAACTAACTTGACCTTCTTCGTTAAAACATCATCTTTTAGGTTGAATCTCAAATTCTTTTGTTGAAAATTCATCTATTTGGTTGAAAATTGAAAAAACTTGTTGAAAATTCCTTTTTTGGCTGATAATTAATTTGCTTGACTACAAATGTTACTATTTTATTTTTGGACAAAATTTGATATTTTTAATTGAGAATTAATCTATTGCAGTTGAAAATTGATTTCGTTGGTGGCGGAAGTCTTCGTTAAAAAATCAACTGTTTGGTTGAAAATTAAAATACGTTTTTTTTTTAATTCAACTGTTTTTTTTGTTGGTAAAACATCATCTATTGAGTTGAATATGGAAGTCTTGTTCAAAATTCATTTTTTTTAAGATTCATAATTTTAGTTGAAAATTCATATCTTTGGTTGAAAATTAAATATTTTGTTGAAAATTCATTTTTTTTTTTTTTGCTGAGAAGTAATTTTTTTAACTACAAATGTGAATATTCCATTTTTGGTTGGAAATTGATATTTTATTTAAAAAATAGATCTATTCTAGTTGAAATTTCAATTACCTGGTTGAAAATTAAACTATTTTTAAGAAAATTTAACTTTTTAGTAGGAAATTCAACAATTTTTTTGAAAATTCGTCTTTTTGGCATAAATGTTATTATTATGATTATTATTCTGTTGTAATAATAATAGTGATAATTATTGCATTAATCTATTTGGTTTAAAATTCATCTTTATTTATTAAAAATTTATCTGTCTGGTCAAGAATTCAACTATTTTGTTAAAAATTTATTTATTTTTTATTCAGATGCGAAATTTGATAATATTATAAACTTTCAGTAATTATTCTATTATCCAGACATTTTCCAATTAATAATAATTTATTAATTATAAGTTGCAATCTCGCGTCGAATTAGGGACTAAAAATAGATCAAAAAATTAGATTTTCTTGCTAAGAGTGAAAAAAAAAAAAAAACCAAGTCGACTCTGGAGAAAAGTATTTTCACATTTGGCTGTGGTTTCATAAGAGAGCGGATATGTGAACACCTGTTACCGTCACCATTTAGAATTTAATCAAACCGGATGTCCGGATTTTCGAACAATCGATAAACTCAGAAACACCCGTTTTGATATCAATACGATGCCATGAACCAGAAAAACTGCTAAAAAAATCAAAAAAAATTTTTTTGGCATTGAAAAAATTAAAATTAATCATTTTTTTCAAAATCAAAGCATTTAATACAGACTTCACGCTCTTTTCTATAAATTTTCCCTTTTTTCTCGCTTTTTCGCTTGAATTTAAACTGAATTTAAAGAGCTCAATAAGAAAATTGAACTATTTTTCGTTAAAAGTTAATTATTTTTAATTGTAAAGTCTACTATTATATTTTTGGTTCACAATTTTTTTTTCGGTTTAAAATTCTACTATTTTGATTATTAAACAAAATTCATTTGTAATTTTTAATAAACAAACAAATTCAAATTTTTATTTACAAAAAATGTTGGTGGAGTCAACTAATTGTTTTAAAATTTAATAATTTTATTTCCGTAAATAAATTTACTAAAATATGAATCGGAGTATGATCCAACCTAGTTAAACGACCTAAAAAAGGGGCATTTTCCTTCAAAAATTTTGGCTTTGAAAACAAATTTTTCTTGTTTTTCAAAAATTTTTAAAAATTTTAAATTTAACTATTTTGTTAAAAATTAATTTTTCTAACTGAAAATTTAACTTTTCCCAGGTTGTCTACACTACCTGGAAATCTGGAAAAGTCAGGGAGTTTTGACATGACTGAAAAAACCTGGATATGTCAGGGAATTTTTTTTAAAGTCAGGGAATTTTTTCGAAAGCGTGCTTAAATGATTTTAATATAAAATTGAATAACAATTATTCTCGATTTTTTGTATGAAATTAATTTTCTTTACTAAACATTTAACTTTTCTATTTTTGCTTGAAAATTGATCGTTTTTAGTTGAAAGTTCCAGTACATGGTTAAAAATTCAAGTATCATGTTGAAAATTTGTCGTTTCCTGAGTTTAAAACTGAAAAATATAAATTTAATTTTTTTTGTTAAAAAATAAACACCACTTTTTTTTTAGAATTCATTTTTTTAAATGAAAATCTAATTTCTTGATTGAAATTTAAACTCTTTTGTTGAATTTTTTTTATTATTGTTGAAAATTAATTTTTTTTTCAATTGAAAATGTAACTATGTCAGCTTAATGCTGGATCGTTTCAGATAAAAATTCATTTTTTTAACTTAAAATGTAATTATTTAATTTTTGTTCGAAAAATTATCTTTTTCAGTTGAAAATTTATGCTATTTAAGATTCGTCATTTTAGTTGAAAATTCAGGTTTTTGGTTTAAAATTCAAATATTCCGGTTGAAGATCCATAATTTTAGTTGAAAATTGATCAGTTTGTTCGAAAATGATTTTTTTAAACTAAAAATTACCCCATTTCATTCATGGTTGAAAACTGATCTTTTGTAGTTAAAAATGTCTTTTTGGTAGAAAATTAAACTACTTTGTTAAAATTTAAACTCTTTTGTAAAAAATTCGTCTTTGTGGTTTAATATTCATCTATTCCAGTTGAAGGTGTTTTGTTGAAAAATCGTCTTTTTTGGTAGAAAATTAATCTTTTTGGTTGAAAATTCAACTACTTGGTTAAAAATTTATTTTTTATATTAAAAATCAATTTATATTTTTATATATTTCTTTTTCTTTCTTGGTTTGAAATTTGGCTTTATCGTTTCAAAATTCATATTTTTTGGTAAAAAAATCTAATTTTTTTGATTGAATAAAACTGTGTTTGATTACAAATGAAATTTTTTTTTTGATTCAATAATATATTAATAATAATAATATATAATCGATCTCTTTTCGTGAAAAAATGTAATTTATTTCGGTTGAAAATTCATCTATTTTTTTGAAAATTCGTTTTTTTTTTGTTGAATTCAACTGTGTTTGATTTCGATAAAAATCTTTTTTGGTTGAAAATTAACTTTTTTGTTGAAAATTCATATTTTTGGTTTGAAAATGCAACTGTTTTGCACAAAATTCATCTTTTTGGTTTGAAAATTCAACTGTGTTTGATTTCAATAAAAATCGTTTTTGGTTGAAGTAACATCAACTATTATATTTTTCGTTAAGAATTCATCTATTTTGGTTGAAAATTTATATATTTTGTAAAAAATTCAACTACTTACCTTCTGGTAAAAAAATCCTATTTTTTTGTTATCGAAAATTCAACAATTTTTGTGGAAAATTAACTTGGTTTGTTTGAGGATTCAGCTATTTTGTTGAAAATTCTTTTCTTGTTTGTTGAATTAAACTATTTTTATAGAAATTTTATCTAGTTGGTTGAAAAATAAATTTTTTGTTGAAAATTTATATATTTTGTTAAAACTTTAACCATTTTGGTAAAGTGTCCAAATTTGGTTTGAAAATAACTTTTTGGATGAAAATTAGTTCTTTTGGCTTGAAAATTCATTTCTTCTGGTGACAAAATTTATTAAATTAAGTTTTTATGAATTACACAGCCACACACATTTTTTTTTTTTTTGGGTCTGGTGATCAGACCATGTTTACCATATGTTTTTGGGGTCGCTGAATCCGAATCCGAGGTCCAAAAAAACCCAGTACGTGAGGATTCTGACATAACCTCAACAAACCTCATAAAATTTTTTTTCTGAGTAGAGGGGTCAGACCATTTTATTATATGTGTATGGGGTCGCTGAATCCGAATCCGAGGTCCAAAAAATCCCAGTAAGTCAGAGTTTTGACATAACCTCAAAAAACCCCATGAAAATTTTTTTCGAGTCCGGCCATCAGACTATGTTTATTATATGTTTTTAGGGTCGCTGAATCCGTCGCCGGATTCGGATTCTTTTATTCGGATAATTTTAGCGACCCCAAAAACATATAGTAAACATGGTCTGACCCCAGGACTCGGAAAAAAAGTTGTATGCGGTTTTTTGAGGTTATGTCAAAACCCTGACTTGCTGGGATTTTTTGAACCTTGGATTCGGATTCAGCGACCCAAAAAACATATAATAAACATGGTTTGACCCCGAGACTCGAAAACAAAATTTTATGAGGTTTTTTGAGGTTATGTCAGAACCCTGACGTGCTGGGGTTTTTTCAAACTTGGATTCGGATTCAGCGACCCAAAAAACATATAATAAACATGGTCTGACCCCCAAACTCGAAAAAAAAATTTTTATAAGGTTTTTTGAGGTTATGTCAGAACCCTGACGTGCTGGGGTTTTTTGGACCTCGGATTCGGATTCAACGACCCAAAAACATATAGTAAATATGGTGTGACCTCCAGACCCGAAAAAAGATTTTTTTTGTGTGGCTGTGTTATTATCTAAGTTATTTTGATTTCTAAATTATAAATTAAGGAGGTGAAAAAAGTAACTTTTTGGTAATTTGAAGTTACTTCATTTACTAACTGTAACTAGTTACAAAAAAAAGAGAGGAAAATATAGGAGAAAAAAGGAGTGTAGTAAGTTGTGTGATCGAAAAAAAGAGGAGGAAAAGAAAAGGTTTGAAAATGAGGTGGAGAAGGCTAGGACGAAAAAAGAGGTTTGGAAGGTGCTAAAAAGAGAGAGACGAAGAAAGAAAAGAGTAAACCATGTTATTGAGATAGAAGAATGGAAAAAATGGAATTACTAGGAGGGGTAGAGAGAAAATTTGAGAAAGGAGGAAAATATGGCAGGGAAACAGATGAGGAGGAGGACATTACAAGGGAGGAAAAAGTGAAGGTTTTAGGGACAAAAGATGGAAAGGCACCAGGTATTGATGAGATTCCAAATGAATTCTGAAAATATGGGGGCACAGAATTAAAGGAATGGGCATGGATAGTGTGCAATAGAGTATGGAGAGTAGAGGGGTGGCGAGAGTTACGGAAGGAAGAAGTAGTGGTACCCATGGTGAAGGAAGGCAAAGAAGAGGTTATAGAGAAGTGACACTCATGTCAACATTGTATAAAGTATATGTGACTGTTTTATCGGAGAGGTTAAAGGAAGAAGTTGAAGAAAAAAAGAGCCACCGAGTCAGACAGGGTTTAGAAAAGGTATGGGGGTGATAGACAACATATATGTTCTGAACTATCTAGTGAATAAGAGGTTTTCAAGGAAGAAAGGGGCAATTATGGCAATGTTCGTGGACCTAAAGGCAGAATTTGGCTCCTCAAGCAAGATAGAAAAAGTTCTGGTGAGAAAGGGGATAAGAGTGGGATTAATAAAGAGAGTATCGGAAGTTTTTAGAGAGGCAAAAAGAAGGGTAATGGTAGGAGAGCAAGTAGGAGATAGTTTCTGGTTGGTTAGAGGAGTAAAAAAAAGGATGGGGAGGAGATAGGATAGGGAATGAAAAGATATATACACTAGCATACGCGGACGATATAGTGTTGATGGCAGAGGATGAAGAAGGGATGGCCTAATTACAGGATTAGAGAAATATTTAAATGGGAAAAAATTGAATTTAAATGTAGAAAAGACAAACATAATGAGGTTGAGCAAAGGAGGGGGAAGAAAGAATGGACGGGAAGATGGAAGGAAATTAAGTTAGAAGAAGTGAACGAGTTTGAATGTTTAGGATATACCTTGCAAACAAATAGAGATCACAGACCTCATATAACAGAAAGGATAAAAAAGCAGCAGGGGCAATGAAACAGATATGAAGAAGAGGAAAAAGAAGGTTCAAAAAATTGGAAAAGGAGAATTTGGTTATTTGATACGCTCGTATGACCAGTGTTAGGTTATGAAGCAGAGATATGGGAATGGAAAGAAAAGGGGAAAAAAGAGGGAAATGGAGGGTAATAAGCGATAAAGTGATGAAGGTAGAGGAAAGGAGAGGGAGGGCGGTAGAATTAACGAGATGTGAAAAAGAAAGGAGTTCTTTGATGCTAGAGATATAGAAGACGAAACTGGAGTAAACTATGAAGAATTGGAAAAAGGGAGAGAGAAAGACAATTATTAGAAAGAAGGGGGACGAGTGAGGAATCAAAATATAATAATTGATATAAGATGATAAAGAAGGAAGGAGTATCAAAGTATTTAGAAAAGAGATGGTGAAAAAGAAGATGGACCAGAATAGCAAGATTTAGATTGGAAATGAGATAAGGGAAGGGACATATTGCGAGAAGAAAGGAAACAGAAAGTGCAGAATGTGTGAGTGGGAAGAGGAAATATGGGAGTATGTATGGGAAGGTTGTAGGAGAGGAATGGATAAAGGAAGCTGACAAGAGAATTTGGTAAAGGTTCTAGGGGACGATGGATTGAAATGAATTTGCAAAAATGACAAAATGGACACATTATGAAAAATGTTACCCAACTAGTTACCCAACAAGTTACCCAACTAGTTACCCAACAAGTTACCCAACAAAAAGTAACTTACCCAACACTGCTTTTCTGCCGGTCAGAAAATCGATTCACGATTCGGTTTCTGACTCTAACCAAGTTAATCGAAGCTTCGTTTAGATTCCACCTAAGCAAACCCACAGAAATTGTTTTGTTCTGTGAGAGTTCAAAACGTCCTAGGCGAAAAGCAATTTCTAATTGAAACTACCAGTAGCTGCGGTTTTAATCAACGAATAGCTGGTTAGCCCATGCAAGTGCGGATAGTGGTATATATTATGGACTCAGGGGAAAAGTGGATAATGCGCACATAACATATATCAATCGATAGAAAAAAATATAATCAATAACCAAAAAAAAAATTAACTAGGTGTTGAATTTTCAATCAAGAAAATTAATTTTGTACCCAAAAGGACGCATTTTCAACCAGGCAGCTGAATTTTTGAATCTAAAAACGATCAATTTTTAGCGAATGATAAAAAATATTTTAATTACTTTTTTTCTGAAAAAAGATCTTCTCCTTTCGCTCCGCTGGGTATCGAACCACAGAACATCCGATTGCCGGTCGGGTGCTTTCCCATTAAGCTACTAGAGAGGTCGAGAGGAGAAACTTTTTTCAGAAAATACACGCATTATTTTGCAAGGTGGTACATATCAAATTTTTCAAGAAACATGTATTATCATAAGAGAATAACATGAATTTTTAACGTCTTTTCAGAAAAAAATTTAATAAAATAATTTGTTATTCAGATTTCCATCTAGTCTGAAAAGACGTTAAAAATGTATGTTATTCTCCGATGATAATACAGATTCCTTCAAAATTTTATATGTACCACCTTGCAAAATTATGCGTGTATTTTCTGAAAAAAGTTTCTTCTCTCGATTTCTCTAGTAGCTTAATGGGAAAGCACCTGACCGGAAATCAATAGTTCTGTGGTTCGTTTCCCAGCAGAGCGAAAGGAGAAGATCTTTTTTCAGAAAACAATCAATGAAAATAAGTTTTAAGTCATACTTCCATCTAGTCTGAAAAGACGTTAAAAATTTATGTTATTCTCTGATGATAATACAGATTCCTTGAATAATAAAAAAGTTGAATATTTAGTTTAAAAAATTAATTTTGAACAAAAAAAAAACAAATTAAAATAGTTAAATATACAACCGAAGAGATGGATCCTCTAGTAATGAAATGAATTTAAAAAAAGTAGTTTAACTTTCAAACAATTATAAAAATGTTTAATCAGCTGGAATAATTTTGTCCCCAAAAATACGAATTTTCATCAAAACAGTTGAATTTTGAAACCAAAAAGACTGAAAATATTAATTTTCAAGAAAAAAGTTAATTTTAAACCAAATCGTAACATTTCAAACTGGATACAATGATTTTTAAACCAAAAATAGAATTTTTAAACTTTTAGTTGTAAAAATTGATTTAAAAAAATATATGTTCAAATTTTAAACTAAAAAGGTAAACCTTCAGCTAATAAAATGAATTTTTAACCAAATTGTTGAATTTAATTCAATTTTCGACAAGTAATGGAAAAGTTAAATTTTCCGTTAAAAAAATTAAAAATTATTAAAAAATAATTTTGAATAATATTTTTTTGAGAAAAGATCTTCTCCTTTCGCTCCGGTGGGAAACGAACCACAGAACTATTGATTTCCGAGCAGATGCTTTTCCCATTAAGCTACTAGAGAAATCGAGAGAAGAAAATTTTTTCAGAAATACACGCATTATTTTGCTAGCTAGATGGTACAAATCAAATTTTTCAAGCAATCTGTATTATCATTAGAGAATAACAGGAAATATTTAACGTCTTTTCAGACTAGATAGAGCTATGAAGAAAAATTATTTTAAATAATTTTTTCCTGAAAGAAGATCTTGTCCTTTTGCTCCGCTGGGAAACGAACCAAAAAAGGAAAGGAGAAGATCTTTTTTCCGAAAAAAATTATTTGAAATAACTTTTCTTTTATAGCTCCATCTTGTCTGAAAAGACGTTAAATATTTTCTGTTATTCTCTAATGATAATACAGATTCCTTGAAAAATTTTATTTGTACCATCTAGCTAAATAATGCGTGTATTTCTGAAAAAAAGTTTCTCCTCTCGATTTCTCTAGTAGCTTAATGGGAAAGCACCTGACCGGAAATCAGTAATTCTGTGGTTCGTTTCCCAGCAGAGCGAAAGGAGAAGATGTTTATCAGAAAAAAATTATTTAAAATAATTTTTCTTTCATAGCTCCATCTGGTCTGAAAAGACGTTAAATATTTTCTGTTATTCTCTAATAGTCTAATAGTCAAATTTTCAGTTGAAAAAATTCATTCTTAACAACAACAAAAAACAAATACTCAACCAAATATATAAATTTTAAGATAAAGTGATAGACCTTTAACTAATAAAATGAATTTTTAAAAATTAGTTCAACTCTCAACCAAGTTGTTAAATTTTCAATAAAGAATATTTTGAAATAAAAAATCATAAATTTTCAACCAAATTGTTGAATTTTCCACTAAACATGATTAATTTTCAACAAAATAGTTAAATTATCAACCAAAGAAATGGAGCTTCAACTAATAAAATGAAATTAATAAAAAAAAATTAGTTCAACTTTAAACCAAGCAGTTAAATTTTCAATAAAAAAAATCAATTTTGTACCAAAAAAAAAAGAATTTTCAATAAAACAGTTTTCAACCAAAAATGGGATAGTCAAATTTTCATTTATAATAATTAATTTTCAACAAAAATAAAAATTCCTAAAAACAATTCAACTTTCAACCTAGTGCTTGAATTTTCAATCCAAAATGCAATGATTAAATTTCCAGTTCAAAATATTTTTTTTAACCATTTTTTTTAATAATTAATTTCAACTAAAAACGATACATTTTTTACCCAAAATACAATAGATAAATTTTTAGATAAAAAATTAATTTTGAACCAGAGACAAATTTTCAAATTTTTAAAAATTTAGTTTTTTTGGTTGTAGATTCATCTATTTGGTTGAAAATTGAACTATTTTGTTGAAAATTTGTTTCATTTTTTGGTTGAAAATTCATTTATTCAATGAAAATTTAAATATTCCTTTTTTTGTTGAGAATTAATTTTTTTTATTAACAAATTCAACTACTTGTAGGATAACTTTTCTTTTTTGGTTTAAAATTCAACTACTTGGTTGAAAATTCATAATTTTCGTTAAAAATTGAACTATTTTTTCGAAAATTCTTTTTTTGGTTGAGAATTAATTTGTTTAACTAAAAATTCATCAAAAATTTATTTTTACTTGAATTCAACTTTTGCCTATATAAGATTGAAATATTTTTTGGTTGAAATGATAATAATAAGTAATATTTTTTGGTTGAAGATTTATCATTTTAATTGAAAATTTAAGTGTTTTAAAAAAAAAGTCTTTTTGGCTTAAAAATGAAAGAATGTGGTAGAAAAATAACTTTTTTGTGGAAAATTTTTGTATTTTTTTGCAAATTCGTTTCTTTAGTTGAGAATTTGTTAAACTGAAAATGCGAATATTTCATTTTTGGTTAATAATTTATATTTTTAATTGAAATTGATCTTTTCCAGTTGAAAAATTATCAAAAAGTCATATACTCTGTTGAAAATATAATTTTTTGTTGAATTCAACTTTTTTTATTTCAAATTAGAATCTTTTTTTTCAAATAATAATATTATTAATACTTCATTTTTTTTTAGAGGTTAATTTTTTTTTGGTTAAAAATTCGAGTGTTTTATAAAAAAATAGTCTTTTTGGCTCAAAAATTAAACAATTTCGTAGAAAATTAACTTTTTTTGTTGAAAAATAATATTTTCGGATTAAAAATTCTACTGTTTTGTGGATAATTCATATTTTTAGCTACAAAATTAAATAATTTTGTCGAAAAATTATGTATTTGGTTGAAAACTTGTCTTTTTCATAGAAAATAGTTTCACTACTTTGTTGAATATTCATTTTCTTAAAGATTGACCTCTTTGGTTAAAAATTTACCTTTTTTTTTAATTCGTCTTTTTCTTTGTTAAATTTTTTTTATCTGAAAATTACACTATCTGGTTAAAAATTCATCTTTCTGAATTGGAATTTACCTTTTTTGTTAGAAATTCATCTTTTCTGGTTTAATAGTCAAATGTCTTATAAAAGTGACGAAGTTGTATTTTAAAAACTGAACAAATTCTTTGTTTTTTGTTGAAAAATCATTTTTGTAGGTTGAAAATTCAACCATTTGGTTAAAAATCAAATTTTTTTTTAATTTAACTAATTGATAGGAAATTTTTATTATTATTCTTTTTAAACTGATTTGGTTGAAAATTCACATTTTTAGGTTGAAAATTCAACTGTTTCGTAGGAGAATTAATCTTTTTGGTTGAGGATTCAACAATTTTGTTAAAAATTCGTCTTTCTTAATTAAAAATTAACTTTCTTCCTTAAAATAAATCTTTTCCGGTTTGAAAGTCAACTTTTTTCTAAAACACTTGTCTTTTTTCTTAAAAACTTAACTATTTTGTTGAAAATTTAATAATTTTGTTGAAAATTCAAGTACTTTGTTAAAGTAATCTTTATTTTAAATAATTTTTTTCTGAAAAAAGATCTTCTCCTTTCGCTCCGCTGGGAACTGAACCACAGAACTTCTGATTTCTGGTCAGGTGCTTTCCCATTAAGCTAGTAGAGAGATCGAGAGAAGAAACTTTTTTCAGAAATACACGCATTATTTTGCTAGATGGTTCGAATCAAATTAATATTTTTTCTTTCATAGCTCCATCTGGTCTGAAAAGACGTTAAATATTTTCTGTTTTTCGCTAATGATAATACAGATTCCTTGCAAAATTTTATTTGTACCATCTAGCAAAATAATTCGTGTATTTCTGAAAAAAGTTTCTTCTCTCGATCTCTCTAGTAGCTTAATGGGAAAGCACCTGGCCAGAAATCAGTAGTTCTGTGGTTCGATTCCCAGCGGAGCGAAAGGAGAAGATCTTTTTTCAGAAAAAAATTATTTAAAATTGCATTATTTGAACAAAATACAAACTTAAATGGACCAGACAGGATTTAAATTAAAGCTTGAAACTTTTCCAGTAAATTTCAAAATTTGAGATAATATCGTTAAAACGCTCATTGAATTATCCGAGAGTTTTAAAAGCGAAAAAAAAAGTCAAGTAAGTCCGACAATAGCGAAAATGGAGAGCTTAAGGGATTCCTAAAAGTTTTAATTATCCTACCCAACGCTTGAAAACACGGTACAGCCAATTAGTCACTTTCTTGTTAATCCTCCACGTCGCGTGTTTCATAACCGCGTCCTCATTTTTTAAAAATTATTATTAAACTCAATCATTATGTTTTTTATAAACTATATTATAATTTAGATTTCTGAATAAAAATTTAGTGGAAATAAATTGACTCCGAGTTTAAAAAATTTTTTAGCAAAATGCATTTGTTTATTTGCAGTGTGCGATTGAAAATTCCTGCATCGATTGATTAACAAATTATTCTTTCGTAAACTATTTATGAAAAATTGATGAAAATTTCAGGGGATGGTGAAAAAGTAATGCAATTAACAATAAAATTCTCAGCATCGTGCTATTTTTTATTGTTGCTGATTTATATCATTTTTTAATGAACAAATGCCGATTTTTGCGATTGTGGTTTGTGATTTTTCAATTTTTCTCACAGAGCAACAATATTTAAACAAATAAATAAAATATAATTTATAACGAAAAATTAGCATAAGTTAACATTTTCTATATGAATTTTCTGAAAATTAATAAAAATGATATCAATTAGCAACAATGACAAATAGCAGGATGTTGAGAATGTTATTGTCAATTGTATTTTTTTCACCATCTCCTGAAATTTTCATCAACTTTTCATAAATAGTTTACAGAAGAATAATTTGCTAATCAATCGATGCAGAAATGTTCAATCGCACACTGTTAATAAACAAATGCATTTTTCTAAAAAAATTTCATCACGTGACTTAATACTAATGATTAGATTATTTTCCAATACTTAGTTTTAATTTTCCTTTCATCGTAAAAAATTGTAGAATCACTTGGGAAATTTCTACTCTGCTTATAGTATTTTTACCCAAAAGGATGAATTTTCAACAAAAACAAATTAATTTCAGACTAAACTGTTGCATTTACGATAAAATAGTTAGATTTTCATATTGGGTCCCAAATTCAAAATAAGAAATTGCAAAATGAAAAAAAGAAACAAGAAGAAAAAACGCTTAAAAATATGAAACTCAAGAGTAGATTTCAATTAAAACAAAAAACAAAACAAAAAACCGAAGAATTAGTAAATAATATTAACACCAGGTTTTAAGAATTTTAAATTTCAAGATATCACACAAATTCACTTGAAAAATATGAAAATCGAGAGTAGAATTCAATATTTAAAAAAATTAAAATTAAAAATCGCTAAATAATATTAGCACTATATTTCAAATATTTTAAATTTCCAGGTATCACTTACATTAAGTTAAAAAACATAAAAATCGAAAATAGATGTCAATATAAAAAAATGAAGAGTTGGTAAATAATATAGCCACCATGTTTCAAATATTTGAAATTATGAAATTTCCAGATATCACTTACATTCAGTTAAAAAATATAAAAATCAATAGTTGATTTCGATATTGAAACCAACTTTTAAATATTTGAAATTTACAGATATCAATTACATTCAGTTCAAAAATATAAAAATCAATAGTAGATTTCGATATTGAAAAAAATGAAACGAAGAATTGATCAATAATATTAACACCATTTTCAAATATTTAAAATCCTTAAATTTTCAGATATCACTAACATTCAGTTAAAGAATATCAAAATCAAGAACAGATTTTAATATTGGAAATAAAAAAATAAAACAAAGAATTGGTGAATAATATTAAGACCATGTTTCGAATATTTAAAATTCTGAAATTTCCAGATATCACACACATTCAGTTAAAAAATATAAAAATCAAGAGTAGATTTCAATATTTAAAAAAAAAAAAACAAAAAACAAGAATTGGTAAATAATATAGCCACCATGTTTCAAATATTTGAAATTATGAAAGTTTCAGATATCACTTACATTCAGATAAAAAACATAAAAATCAAGAGTAGATTCCAATATTTGAAAAAACGGAGAATTGGTAAATAATATAGCCACCATGTTTCAAATATTTGAAATTATGAAATTTCCAGATATCACTTACATTTAGTTGAAAAATATATAAATTAATAGTAGATTTCAATATTAAAAAAAAAACAAAAAACAAAAAAA
The DNA here is from genome assembly GCA_932195095.1 of Andricus curvator. Lineage (NCBI taxonomy): Eukaryota > Metazoa > Arthropoda > Insecta > Hymenoptera > Cynipidae > Andricus > Andricus curvator. The sequence continues at coordinate 7,299 of CAKNYM010016164.1, read as the reverse complement.
AAACAAAAAAAAAACGAAGAATTGGTAAATAATATAGCCACCATGTTTCCAATATTTGGAATTATGAAATTTCCAGATATCACTTACATTCAGTTAAAAAACATGAAAATCAAGAGTAGATTCTAATATTTGAAAAAACGGAGAATTGGTAAATAATATAGCCACCATGTTTCAAAAATTTTGAAATTATGAAATTTCAAGATATCACTTACATTCAGATAAAAAATATTAAAATCAGTAGTTGATTTCGATATTGAAAACAAATTTTAAATATTTGGAATTTCCAGATATCAATTAAATTCAGTTCAAAAATATAAAAATCAATGGTAGATTTCGATATTAAAAAAATAAATAAATAAAACGAAGAATTGGTCAATTATATTACCACCATTTTCAAATATTTAATATCCTGAAATTTCCAGATATCACTTACATTCAGTTAAAAAATATAAAAATCAAAAGTAGATTCCAATATTAAAAAAAAAAAAGAAAAAAAAACAAGAATTGGTATATAATGTTAATACCATGTTTCAAATATTTGAAATTATGAAATTTCCATATACCACTTACATTCAGTTGAAAAACATAAAAATCAAGAGTAGATTCCAATATTTGAAAAAACGGAGAATGGGTAAATAATATAGCCACCATGTTTCAAATATTTTAAATTATGAAATTCCCAGATATCACTTACATTCAGTTAAAAAAACATAAAAAGCAAGAGTAGATTCCAATATTTGAAAAAATAAATAAATGAAACGAAGAATTGGTAAATAATATTAACACTATGTTTCAAATATTTAAAATTATGAAATTTTTCAGATATCACTTACATTCAGTTGAAAAATATAAAAATCAAGAGTAGATTTCAATATTAAAAAAAAAAGAAAAAAAAAGAATTGGTATATAATATTAGTACCATGTTTTAAATATTCAAAACTCCCAGATGTCAGTTGAATTTAATTTAAAAATATAAAAATCCAGAGCAGAGTTTAATATTTTTATTAAGAACAAAAAACATTGATCAATATTTTAAATTTGTAGATTTTAAAAATCATATCAGGATAAAATTATTTAAACTATTCAGAATAAGGGGTGAAATTGTTAATTTTATATTCACTAAGAATTTATTACATATAAAAAACGATTTATCAACGTTGAATCCAAATATCATTAAATACTGCTTACTATTTTTTTGTAATATTTTTTATAAAATATCCGATAACAAGCCATATTAATTTATTATACTATAAAATGAGAGGATATTTTTAAACGCTGAATTCAAAATCCAATAATTCATAAAAATAGTAATTGTTCCCAAATTTTTAAATATCTTTATCTCTTCTGCATATATTTTTAAAATGTTTATGAAATTTTTTCTTTTATGATACTCGCATATTCTCTCACGCCACATTTAACAACCTGTAAAATGCATATCCATCCTAGTTTTCCCTTAATAAAAAAAATATTTCAGACATTTTGGACATTTTTTAAATTTCGAAAATCTCGTTATCCCAATCGTTCAACTTTTTGGAAATCACTCAGTTATATTTCTGAAATTCTTTTATATTATTAACAAAAGTGTTACTGGCTCAATTAAAAATAAAGAAATCGATTGCCCCAGTTAGTTCCATAAGATTGCTTTCATGAAAATGAAAAAGTAATTCATCAAAATGTCGATTTTCAGATAAAAGAATATTAAACTTTTTTAAATAAAACAAATGACCTGGATGGTACATTTACTAAGCTTTTCGCAAGGTATCCAGAGGACACAAATTTAGTTCGAGACTTTAGTGACGCTGATTTATTGGTATCTTCTTGAGAATATATTTTCTCCTTGAAAACTTTACCGCCAATCGTGATTTGCATACAACAATATTGATCAGACGATTGCTTCTAAAATTATTTTCAGATATAACTTACATTCAGTTTAAAAAAATAAAAATCAAGAATTTATTTCAATTATAAAAAAGAAAGAAAAAAAAACGAAGAATTGGTAAATAATATAGCCACCATGTTTCAAATATTTAAAATTCTGGAATTCCCAGATATCACTGACATTCAGTTAAAAAATATAAAAATCAAGAGTAGATTTCAATATTAAAAAAAAAACGAAAAATTGGTAAATAATATAGCCACCATGTTTCAAATATTTGAAATTATAAAATTTCCAGATTTGAGTTAAATTCAGTTTAAAAACATAAAAATCAAGAGTAGATTCTAATATTTAAAAAAACGAAGATTTGGTAAATAATATAGCCACCATGTTTCAAATATTTGAAATTATGAAATTTCCAGATTTGAGTTACATTCAGTTTAAAAACATAAAAATCAAGAGTAGATTCCAATATTTAAAAAAACGAAGAATTGGTAAATAATATAGCCACCATGTTTCAAATATTTGAAATTATCAAATTTCCAGATATCACTCACATTCACTTCAAAAAGAAAAAAGAAAAAAAAATTAATAAAAAAAAACTTTATATAAGGTAGTTGTGCCAAAAATAAGATCTCTGAAAAAAATATTTTTCCGATGATTTTAAGAATGAAAATAATATTACTGATGTCACTTCAAATGAAACAGATTACTTCCAATGAAAATATTTTTAAACAAGAAAAAGAAATTGATATATTTTGTTAAAAATACAATATTTTTTCTTGATTGAAATTTATTCAATCATGTCGAATAGAAATTTGGTAAAATCAAAATTATGGAAAGTTTTTATTTGGAAAAATAATGTAAAATGTTGATTCGGAAAAATGAAAATTGTGACAAATGGTTTGAAAATTCAACAATTTTTTAGAAATTTTCTTGGTTAATAATTAATCGATTTTTGTTGAGAATTCGACAGTTTTAAAAAGTCGTCTTTTTTTGTTGAAAATTTAACTATTTTGTAGGACATTCGTTTTTCTTTGGATGAAAATTAATTTCGTAACTGAAAATATAATTATTCCATTTCTTGTTGAAAATTATTACTAAATTATTACTTTTATGTTGAAAATTCGTCATTTTTTGAAAAAAAAATATTGTCAAACGTTAATGCAGAAAATCAAAAACTACGCCAAAGAGTAATTCGCAATATTAATTATGTCAAATAGTATGCGCGCCCCGGGGCGCGCACTTTTTTATTTAAAAAAAAAATTAATCAAATTAATTTAAAGAATTAGTTATTTAACAGGGTCCCAAGCATTCAAGAAAACTTTAATCATTAATAGACATTTTTTTAAACCAGAACATTGTGTGCGCTAGGCGCGCACTAATTATCCTTTCTTTTAAAAAAACTCGATTAGTGCGCACTTTTTTATATTAAAAAAAATTAATCAAATTAATTTAAAGAATTAATTATTTAACAGGGTCCCAAGCATTCAAGATAACTTTAATCATTAATAGACATTTTTTAAAACCAGAACATTGTGTGCGCTAGGCGCGCACTAATTACCCTTTCTTTAAAAAAAACTCGATTAGTGCGCACTTTTTTATGTTAAAAAAATGGCCGCACGTGAAAACTCGCTTTATCTCGTGTGAATGAGCGTTAAGGCTCTTCTGTTCCTGGCTTTCTCTTGTATTTTTTTCGGCTAACCAAAAAAAAATGACACTGGGGGCTACGCGCACACTTTTCCGAGGGGCTAAGCGCACAGGTCATGTGGGCGATACGAGACTGGGAAGCATTGTTTTGTGGCCGAGGGCATCAGAAATTCGGATTTTTCTTTTATGCGCGGCGGGCGGAAAATCACTGTTTGTGCCCTAGGGCCGAAAAAGTTCTCATCATGGTGGAAAGGTTGTGTCTTTGAAAAAATTAATAAACAGTGTACCTTTGATGAGAAATTCAATCTTTTTATTGAATTAAAATTTTTTTTCGAGAAATCCAAAGGTGCGGGCTTAGCCCCAAGCTGGAAAATGATAGAGTGCGCGCTTAGCAATCTTATCAAATATCAGCTAAACTTTTGCTCTTAGACAATCGCGTCTATGGACAAAATTGTAGTTGAAATACCACTCTTTCAAGCTGTATCAATACTTTTTTCATAACTTCATTTTGTTATTAAAAATTGACGATGAAAAAACTGTGCGCGCTTAGCCTTCGTCGCCCCTATAGTAAATTGTCTTCCAACCATATAAATTTTGTTAAAATAAACACGAGGAAAAAGAAAATTTGTGAAATATTCGTTCGCCTTCTAAAAAACATAATTGTTTTTCGAAAATCGATTCATATGCAAATTAAGGCATAATACTCTCCTGATCCTCTCCGCGCTCCCTTTTGGTATTGTAGGTTCAATTTCGCCAATATTGATGGTGTTTTCGTAATAAATATGTGGATTGCCATCATTCATATGGTAATTGGGCAGCAGAATTATACGACCCAGGGTTAAATTGATGCACGATGAAATTTTCAAATCGAAAAGCTAAATTGGTTATTAAAAGTAATGTGTCGATAGTGATTAAATTTCCTTCTCATAGGAAAAAAACATTTAAAAAATATCGCTACCTAAATAAATTTTAAATGGGAAAAATGCATGTAAAAGGTCCATTTATCATTTTATATCCCTAGTGAGTAGTTTTCTGATTAATCGATGCAATATTTCATTCCTTCTACTATAAACTTTCTTTCGAAAGATTTTAGAAAAGTTTTTTCATCACAATTTTTGAACAATTTTTAATAAAAAAAATAAGAAATAAAAAAACACCATGAGGCTAATGATCAAATTTGGACAAGACACTCTTAAATGAAAAATTAAAAAGAAAACTAAATAAAAAAGAGAGAAAAAAAGGCAAGCTCAAAATCCACTTATTTAATTTTTTTTCAATTCAAAATAAAAAAACATTTACAAAAATCTACCAACGTTTTGGTTTGCACTTAGTGCCGCTTTTCAATTTAGAGATAGAAAAATTTGTTTTAATTCAGATTTTTTTGAAAATCTGCAAAAAATGCTTTTTTGGATTTCAAAAAAGTTCAATATGTTGAATTTACTTCAGCTGGAACCAAAAAAACGTGATTTAGGAATTTTGAGATTAATTTTTGTTTTGCAATTTTAAATCCTTTTAAAAATTAAACAAACTTTTTCAAGATAATTTTTAAGAAATTATAAAGATTCCTTTGAAAATTCGTATTGATATACTATTTTGGAAAATAATTTTAAAATATTTCCAAAATGGTCAAAAAAGATTCTGGATATTTAGGAAATTTCGTGCATTTCTTTTTAAAGAGCTAAAAATATTTTAAAACTTTGTGAGATTTCCGAACATTTATGAAACATTTTTTATTTCATCTTTTTAATTCATCTTTTATGTAAGAAAACTAATTTTTTTGGTTGAAAATTCAACAATTTCTTTGAACATTCGTCTTTTTTATAAATTTAACTTTTTTTATTCATATTAAAAATATTTTTTTATAAAAATATCAAATATTACATTTTCCGTTGAAAATTTATCTTTTTTGGTTGAAAATTCAACTATTGGTTTTTAATTGAAAATAAAATCTACTTTGATAGAAATATCAACTATTACATTTTTTATTTGGAATTCATCTTCTGGTTAAAAGTTAAACAACTTTGTTGAAAATTAATTTTTTTGGTTAAAGATTCATTATTTTAGTTGAAACTTCATCTGTTTCATTGAAAATTTAACTTTTTATTTTAAAATCAAATTTTTTGTTGAAAATCCATATTTTTCGGCTAAAAAATTGAAATTACTTTGTAGAAAATTCGTTTATTTTGGTAAATTTCTTCTTTGTGAAAAATGCAATTAATTTCAAATTATCTGTTATGGTTGAGGATTCAACTATTTTCTTGAAAATTCGTCTTTTTGGATGAATTTAACTTTGGTTGAAAATTCAACTATTAGGTTTAAAATTATTTTATTTTTTTATAATTGAGGATTCAACTCTTCTGTTGAAGATTCGTCTTTTTGGACGAGTGCAACTGTTTTTGATTTTATTTTTATATTATTTCAAATTATTATCTTCTTAAAATTATTTGATAGAAAATGAATTTTTCTGTTGAAATAATGATTTGTCATATCTGAAATCTTCAAACATCTTTTTGATTTTTCTCAAGAATTTTACAAAAATGTATTTGTATAACACTAAAAGAAAGCTAAACTTAAAAAATAAATAATTCTTCGAAATTTGTGTTTTTTATTTAAAAATGGTTTCGAATCAATCCGAAATAAGTTTTACATTTCGTGCGATCCAAATCGGTTAAAAAATAATCCGACTCAATCCGAACATTCAATCCAAACCAATCGGAACCAAATTTTTAATCCAAATGAATCCGAATCAATCCGAACTCGGATTGATATATACTGAATTTTCAATCCGAATTAATCCAAGTTCGGATTGAATTGGATTCATTCGGATTGAACCGGATTGAGTCGAATTAATTTCTAGCTCATTTGGTTCAAACAAAATTGAGAACTTTTTCCCGGATTGGTTCAGATAGATTCGGATTAGTTCGGATACAGATTTCGGAATAATTCGGATTGTTTCGGAATAAATTCCTATCCGAAACTTTCGCCAGGGATGAGAATATTACTAGAAAGATAAAAATTTCTGTTATTTATTTCAGCATGTGCAAATTCTCAGCCAGAATGGATGGAATTGGGTGACAGCGGTGGTGCAGTTTGCTACGCACCCTCTCGTTTGGGGAAACTGGTTTTGCGAGTTACCGGATTTCCGCGGATCGTTCGCCACGAATTGCAGAACACGAGCAGCCTCATCGAACAAATTCAGGAACAGGATGACACCCCCTACCAGGAAACGAGACATCTTTACCTCGGATTCCATCATCCGTGGGATCGTGATCTGTGGCGATGTTGGCTCAAGCAGGTAGGATTCTTCTTCTTCCTTGATTCCGTCTGGTCCAGTGACTCTTATAGCATTCAGATTCGAACTCTCAAAGCCAAAGAGCCATTCCTATTGCTATTGGACATCTTCTTCGACCGCGCCATACCAGCAAATACGCCTTTGAAACTCGAGGGTTTTTCTAGTGAGACCCAGAAACCGATATTCGATCCATTCTTCAGAATATAAAAGTACCTTCTACCTACATGCCTAGTCAGCATATAAATCACTGATAGCATATAACAGAAACCAGATTTAGATTCAGCGACCTCAAAAACCTATTAATACCCTGACTTATTTGGTTAGCGATGAATTTTGTAGGTTTGACCTTGAATTGACCTTGTCCCTGACCTGATGGGACCAAAAAGACAACGGATTTGAATTCAGCGACCCCGAAAACCTATAGGTACCCTGACCTAATTAGTGAACGATAAATTTTGTACGTTTGACCTTGAACTGACCT
>CAKNYM010016162.1:0-18501 GCA_932195095.1 Andricus curvator | reverse complement strand
TATTATTGAATTGCCGCAACATTTCTGTAAGAAAAAATGTAAAAGCTAATTATTTTCACCATTAGCAGGTACATAATCAAAAACTACTAAGTAAATTATTCTACACTATTATTATTATTATTATTATCGATTAGCGATTCGAACTCGAAAGTTCATCGCCTCATCTACCCGAAACCGCCACACATCTCTATCCTGTGCATCCTCCATCCAGTTTAAGTAATCATGTCCTAGTTCTTTTAGATCATCCCTTACATTTTTCTCCCATCTGATTCTCGGTCTGCCTAGAGGTCTCTTACCAATCGGTTTCCCTCTTAAAACTTGCGCCACTGTTCTTTCATTGCCCATTCTTGCTACATGCCCCGCCCATCTTAGTTTACGCGCTTTCATTACTCTATTAATATTTGCTGACCCGTAGAGAGCGTGCAGCTCATCATTATGCAGTTTCCTCCATTCACCAGTCTCTTCGTCCCTCTTTGGACCATAGATTTTTCTAAGTACTTTATTTTCAAAAACTCTAAACCTATTCTCCTCTCCTTTCGTCAGCGCCCACGTTTCACACCCATACATAACGACCGGCATTATTATTGTTTTGTAAATTCTTACTTTGATGTTTCTAGATAGCAATCGCGATTTTAGTAGTGTGTTTGCTGCATAGTAGCACCCATTGCCAGCGTGCAGCCGTGCGTTGATTTCCGTTTTAATATTATTTTTGCTAGTTATAATAGACCCGAGGTATTTAAACTCGTTAACCCTTTCGAATTTCATATTTCCGGCCATAAGATCGCCGCCTACATTACTCTGTTCGGATCTGACGACGGTCATATATTTTGTCTTTGATTCGCTAACTTCCAAACCAATATCTTTGGCTTTTGTGATCAAGATCTCTGCGTTTTTAGCTACGGTTTCTTTATCATCCCCTAGTAAGTCGAGATCATCCGCATACCCAAGAATCTGTATTATCCCATTGAGGGTTGCACCGGTCGGATTCACTTGTACTTGTCTGACCACGTATTCTAAAACTAAGTTGAAAAGGACGCACGAAAGTGCATCGCCCTGTTTCAGGCCATCGCGGATCGAAAACTCTTCCGATAAACTTCCGTTTGCACGTATTCTACCCCTACTGCCGCTTAAGCAAATTTCGATAAGTCTAACTAATTTTCTTGGTACACCCAAGAACTCCAGAATCCAGTACATTCGTTCGCGTATAATAGAGTCGTAAGCTTTTTTGAAATCGACAAATAGCTGATGCACTACTTCATTAAATTCCCATTTCTTTTCTAACAGTTGTCTAATTGTAAACATTTGATCGCTTGTAGATCGGTTTCGGCGGAATCAACACCGGTAATCCCCAATGATTTCCTCGGCAAAAGGAGTTAGTCTACTTAAGATTACATTGGACAGGATCTTATAACATGAAGGCACAAGTGAAATTCCCCGATAATTGTTACAATTCGTTTTATCGCCTTTTTTAAAGATAGGAATAATAATAGAGGTATTCCATTCCTCCGGCATGCGTTCTGTTTTCCAAACTGTGCGTATTAATTTACAAATTTGCCTTGTGAGGCAAGGACCTCCATTTTTTATCAACTCTGACGGTAGGTCGTCGATGCCCGCGGCTTTGTTATTTTTTAACTTCTTTATGGCCATTTCTATTTCTATATCAGTAGGATCATCAATTAATAGATCAACAGTGTGGATTTCACCGAGATTACCTTCAACGGGGGCTTCGCGTACATTTAATAACTTATCGAAATAGTTTTTCCATAAATTCAGTCTCTCTGTCGCATCGGCTATTAGATTGCCATTTTCGTCCCTCATTACTTCCGTTCTACTTTGAAAGCCTTTCCTTATAAAATTTATTCCCCTGTACATCTCACGCGGGTTATTTTGTTTATTATGCGTTTCTATTGCTAGTATTTTATTCTTTTCGTACTCCCTTTTCTTGGATCTATAAAGCCTATTTGTACTTTTACTAATCTCGAGATACTTCTTATGTGTTTGATCGCACTTATTTTGTAAACTAATTAGTTTGGCCTTCCGTCGTTTTTCAAACCAAAGTTTGCACTCTTCGTCAAACGATGGTTTGCTTTTGGTTACTTTCTTTAAACCTATAGTAAGTTTCGCGGCTGTCTTTATCGCCTTTTTCATATTGCTCCACAGGGTTTCCGAGTCCTCCACGTAATTATCGTTATCGTCTCTCTGTTCTTGGAGAACGTCGAAACTATTAGAGATTTCAACTTGATAATTTAATATTTCTGTTGGTGTTTTAAACTTATCTATATTGAAACGAACTGTTGGCTCTGTGCGGCTTCTTTTGTTACTTAACGCTAGCCTAGATCTTAGTTTTACCATCACGAGAAAGTGGTCTGAATTTAAATCCGCTCCCCTGCACGATCTTATATCGAGAATGTTTGTATGACGTCTTCTGTCAATTAGAACGTGATCAATCTGATTGCGAGTGTTACCATCTGGTCATGTCCAGGTGGCCTTATGTATATTTTTATGCTTGAAAAATGTGCTTTTGACAACGAGGTTATTTGAAGCTGCAAAGTTTATTACTCTAGTCCCATTATCATTACTGACGTCATGCAAACTTTCCGACCCTATTGTAGGCCTATACATCGGTTCTTTTCCAATTTTCGCGTTGAAATCTCCCTATACTATTTTTGCGTCATACGTTGAGAACTTGTCAAAAACCTGTTCGATTGTTTCGTAAAAAAGATCCGTAGTATCTTCGTCTTTGTCCTCGGTGGGGCAGTGCACGTTGATCCACACCTGTTTTCTGAAATTACCCTTTAGTACAATATATGATAACCGATCGTTAATGAATTGAATGTCGATAACCGCTTGCGAAATCCGTTTATTAATGAGAAAACCGGTACCCAGTCTGAACCCCTTAGCTCCCCCATAGTGAAAAGTATAGTCATCCTTAGAAATTGACGCGAAATCGCCCGGCCAGCAGGTTTCTTGAAGTGCTATTAAGTCAGTATCGTATTTGATTGCTATCTCAATGAGTTCGATAAATCCGCCAGTATTTAGGCTACGCGCGTTCAGAGTTCCCGCCCTTAGATATTTTACGGTAGTTTTTTTTTGTTGCAAGTTAGCCATGGTAGTTTCGTGGAAATCCGCACGTTAGGATCCTATTCCGATCGTAGGTGAGTCCACCGTCCCAGCAGTGATAACCCCCATACCTCTCTGGGTCTAAGTATGGGAGCTTTCCGACTTTGACAAGGACCGTGTCAACTTGTCGTCAGACACATTACAGTTTCATCCTCGTATCCTAACATCCCCCTGCAAGGCAGCGCGCCTACTGGCATCAATACCCCTCCGGTTTTTGGTTCGGGTATAGTTTCTAGGTGGATACACGCTGCACCTCGGCTTGCCAGAACCCACCCATTGCATATGAACGCGAATGGGTGAGTCCTCCCAAGCCATGGTTGTCGTGTACCTATTTTCTACCAGTGCTGAGTTCACCACATACACGACTGGTTCCTATCGGCTGTCCGCGACTGCTTATTCTTGTATTCGCAGCTAACCTTAGGGGCTGTTCAGCCTCACGGGCCGTTCCTCTATCCGCAACCTGAGGACGCGCTACGTAGTGGTGACAGAAAACCCACCGAGCAGAAATTATTCTACACTAGTGGTGCAAAATATATATTTTGAATTTTTTCATTGCACAACAAAAATTTGATAATGGTCCAAAAAAATTAAATCTTGATGATTTAAAAACAGTGAAATATTAACACGTGGTTTTATGTAAAATAAATTTTATAATTAATTAACCTGGGATGAAAACTATTTTTTAGAGTCCCAAAGAAATCCATATTAAAAAAATCCGGACACTTTAGGCACAGATCTCTAATATATTTGTTTTAGATGGTATTTTAGTTTTTACATTACCTGCTACATTGTCAGGAAGCAGACGCGGCACAAGCCACATATTACTCGAATATCCTGCAATAGCCACATATTTCGGCAGAAATTCTATTTTACGCGCCAATAGATTACCCTCTGCAGGAACAATGTCTACGTGTCGACCTGCTTGAATTTGTAAATTACAGTTACTAATTGAGTTAAAGAATTGAAAAAATTATTGGCTTATAACTACTGGGCACTTTACTACATGTAAAATAGTTATATGTTATACAAGAGCATAAAACACTCCCTTCTTAGGGGAAAAACTAGCCTTTCTAGGCAGAATTGTCTAATATGTTTTTTGAATTATATTTTAGTTTTTAAATTACCACTCATAAATGGTTCTAATTCAAGCATTTTCCCTTGGTGAACTATTCCAATCCCACGCCAGATTCCTCGATCTAGTTGCATCAGTTTATCCCCATTCTTATAGTCGATTGGCGGAATTCGATATTCTCCTGTAAAAAATATAGTTACTAGTTATTTCAAGGATACAAATTTATTTACTCAGGACTACTAAATTGTACTAAGTTGTGAGTCTACTGATAATTGTCCAAGAAATGAAATTTTAATATTTTTTTCTGAATCCCAAACATTGTTTCTTAGTTCAAAAAAATTATGTAGCTTACGGGTCTCATTGACCACAGATCCGAAATAGGTGAACCTGAGGGGCCGCATCGCGAGGTGTGGATACTCTGGGGAACTGACGGACTCTGGTCGGTGAGACTTAAACCAAGGAGCGATCCTTCCAGTGGGCAAAGCCCACTGGAATATCGAGAGCGCGAGTTCTCATGCACCCAAGCTAAGATGTGATCGCCATGTCGAGAGCTGAATGGCACCAGGGTCAACAAATCCTTGGACGCCCGGTCTGCCCCCCTCAGTAGAGGTGGTCAGGCGGGGGTTTCAAAGGAGGTGTCTTAACGGAGACTTTGGGGACCAGGTCGAATCCCATAGTATTTAGACCCGCCCCCTGCAAGCGGGGCTCTGTGGGGGGTGTTTCCTATTTCCCTAGCTTCTCGTGGGACATAAATGTTTCCAACTAATTTAAAAAATCAAAACATAAATGATGAGGGATCCGTTTCGGGTCCATCATCCAACCCACCGCCAAAAGAGGAAGGCTCCGTAGGGGGCAACCCTCCAGAGGCGGTGCGAAATAATGAAGATGGTGGAGACAACTATGTCGAAACCGTGGAAGTGCAGCTAACGGAACTCTCCGTAGGGAAGAGGCACCGTAGCGGAGCACAAAGAAGGAGAGCCCGTAATGCGCGGCTCGCAAACAGCAGCCAAGGCTCCTCACAGGGGGCAGTGGCTGCTCAAACTTTGCCCGGAGCAACTCCTCAGGCTTATTCTATAGGCAAGAGGAAGAAGGGCTCCGGAGAAACTCCCCCAAACAGGGAGTGGAAACGGCAGAAGGCTATGGTAACACAGGGCCTTACTTTCGCGCAGATGGCCAACAACGCCCTGGTGAGAGTTGTCGTTGCGTCGGGTTATCCTGATGACTGTCTAACTCTCGAGGATTTGGACAGGCTGAGGGATGAAATCTCAAAAGGGATTGACGCGTTACCTCGTGAGGGACGCGCCCCCAAATTCAACGACATCTTCATCAGGTCGGGGGCTATCGTTGTGGAGGCCGCGGATATCTGGTCGCGAGACTGGATTGTGGAGAAAACCCCAATGTTCAGGCTTAGAGAAGGTCTAAACTTGGAAGTCAAGGGGACGGAGTGTCTGCAAAGGTACCGCAGAGCGACCGTACTGATTCCCGGTAATCCCGAGAGTCCGGCGACCGTTCTGGGGTGCCTGAGTTTTCAGAACCCGTCGCTACGAACTGATTCGTGGAAGGTGTTTTCCGACAGGCAGGGATCCAGGCCGAAGGGGAGAGGCTGGATTCTAGTCGTTGGTCTTCCCGAATCTTCAATCAGAGCCCTTGCGGCTCTAGATTTTCGTCCCTATCTAGGGGCGAGTAGGGATACCTTCCGGGTGACCCAACTGGGATCCGCAGGGGTCCCAGAAGCGTCCGGAGGTGCCCCGAACTAGCCTTTCAATGGCTGAGACGGGAATCTCCATTACGCAGATTAATTTGCACCACAGCAAAGGCGCCTCGGCGGTTTTAGCCAGACGCATGTCTGTGGTGCAGACAGGGCTTGCCCTAATCCAAGAACCCTGGTTATACAGGGAAAGGATTTGTGGCTTGTCAGGATGTGGCTCCATATATAAGGGGCCACGCGAAAAAACGTTAAGGGCATGCATAGCCGTCAAGGGTATGGATGCGATCTTGGTGCCTAAATTCTGCTCTAGAGATCTCACCGTCATTAAGGTGAGACTCAGGGGCAGTAATGGAGAGAGGCTAGAGGTATTTATTGCCTAGGCTTATTTCCCTGGCGACGCCGAGGGACCCCCGCCTCCCAGAGAGGTGGAGGCTCTAATTCGGTATTGTCAAGAGAACAATATCCCTCTGCTGTTGGGCTGTGATGCAAACTCTCACCACACGGTGTGGGGAAGCACAAACATCAATGACAGAGGTAGAGATTTAATTGAATACATAGCGGGCACAGAGCTGGAGATTCTGAATCGGGGTGATACTCCCACATTCCAGACTAAAAACAGGAGTGAGGTTCTCGATTTGACTCTATGTTCAGGTGCACTGAGGAGCAGGGTAGTGGATTGGAGAGTCTCCGATGAGGAGTCTCTTTCGGACCACAAACACATCGTGTTTCGATTAACCCTAGGTAAACCAGTGGTTTCTAATATCAGAAACCCCAGAAATACACTTTGGGACTCATATAAAGAGGAACTCAAAGGGAGGCTTGCGGAATTCCCCACAAGCTATGGTACCATTGATGAGTTGGAGCACGCCGCAGATTTTCTGCAAAGGGCTCTGACAACATCATATGAGAACAATTGCCCTACAAGCACAATTAAGTCTAGGAAGGGAGCAGAATGGCGGAACACCCACCTGGAGAAACTCCGTAAAAAGACAAGAATGTTGTGCAATAGGGCAAATAGAACTAAATTGCCTTCGAACTGGGACATCTATAAGACGGCCCAGTGTGAATACAATAAAAACATAAGGAAGTATAAGCAGGAAGATTGGAGGGGCTTCTGCGAGGAATCGAAAAACATTCCGGAAACAGCGAGGCTCCAAAAGATCCTGGCGAAAAATCCGGAAGCTCGCCTCGGGCTCATAAGGCTCGATAATGGTGAGTTTGCCGAAGATGAAGAAGCAACGCTGGATCACCTGATGGAAGTTCACTTCCCGGGTTTTCAGCGAATCCGAACCGACCAAGAGGAGGAAGGCCGGGGCCAAGGTGTGAAAAGGGCCGACTGGAATTTCGCCGCTAAGGTCGTTGATTACAAAAAGGTGGAATGGGCCGTAGGGTCCTTCTGTCCCTTTAAATCACCAGGGGCGGATGGCATTTATCCAGCGCTTTTACAAAAAGGCATGGATGCAGTCGTCCCTCCTCTGACAAAATTATTTAGGGCAAGTGTAGCCCTTAAACACGTGCCATCGGCATGGAAGGATGGCAGAGTGGCCTTCATACCCAAACCTGGGAGGGAGGGTTACACTGCTGCCAAAGATTTCCGACCGATCAGCCTAGCGTCTTTTATCTTGAAGACGCTGGAGAAGCTGGTCGAGAGATACATTAGGGATGAGGTGCTCTTGGTCTCCCCGCTGCATAAAGGGCAGCATGCTTTCCAGGCAGGCTGCACGGTGGAAACTGCGCTTCATGCTGTTGTGGCAAAATTGGAGCAGCAGTTGGAATAAAAGGGGTACGCTGTGGGCGCTTTCTTGGATATAGAGGGTGCTTTCAGCAATACTCCTCCAGAAGTCATCTGTCGAGAAGCTTTGAGATGTAACGTGCCGGACCAGCTAGTTTGCTGGATAGGAAGCATGCTGCATCGTAGAAGACTCGAAACCAGATGGGGTGAAGGCCTCGTAAGGGGGATAGCTCCGCGGGGTTGCCCACAGGGGGGTGTCCTGTCGCCCCTCCTGTGGTGCATTGTAGTGGACGGCCTTCTTCGAAGGCTAAATAAAGAGGGGTACGCGGATGACTTTGTAATCCTAGTCAGGGGGGCTCATCTGGAAACGATGATGGGTCTTATAAGGTCGGCGCTGCGCATCGTAGAGCTCTGGTGCGATAGCTCAGGGCTCTCGGTAAATCCGGAAAAGCCCAATCTGGTCATTTTCACGAGAAATTATAAAGTTCCGAAAGTTGACGCTCCTGTATTCTGTGGTGGGAAGCTGACTTGTTCAGACTCGGTTAAATATCTGGGAGTAATCCTAGATGGCAAGCTGAACTGGGCAAAGCACCTGGAGACCCTATGCAGGAAATCTGTCATGACTTTTTGGATGTGCAGGAGAGCCTTTGGGTTGACGTGGGGGCTAGGGCCTAAAATGATTGCATGGCTCTACTCTGCTGTCTTAAAACCCAGGCTCCTACATGCGGCCGTGGTCTGGTGGCCACGGGTGGAACTTAAAACAATGCAGGACAGGCTGCGAAGATTACAAACGCTAGCATTTAGGGGCTTGACTGGAGCAATGAGAACTGCGCCCACAGTGGCGATAGGATTCATGCTCTGTGAGGAACCCCTACATTTTGCGATAACCGCTAGAGCGGCACACGCGATGGGCCGTCTGGCAAGAGCAAATAGATGGACTCCGGGAACTAGACACACTAGACTCTCGAGTGATATCAGCGCACTGCCGATTCTACAGATGAGGCAAGATAAAATAACAAAACGCTTCAACTTCGCCAAAGCTTTCCGCGTCTGCATCCCAAGCAGGGATCTGTGGAAAGCAAATGGTAACCCACTTCTCCAGGGGGAAATTTGGTATACAGATGGCTCCAGGGGAGAGGGAGGGTCAGGAGCAGGAATTTATGACAGCAAGAGAGGGAAAGGTATAGGGATCACACTTGGGCGACACACTACTGTCTTTCAAGCGGAGGTCCTGGCCGTCCTTCGCTGTGCTGAAATACTAATAGAGCAAAACGCTGCTGGCAAACAGATTACGATCTGTTCGGACAGCCAAGCGACACTAACTGCAATAGGGAAACCAGACATAACATCAGAACTGGTTTGGGAATGCAAAAAGGCATTAAACCAACTTGCAGAAAAAAAAAGTGGCTCTCATATGGGTCCCTGGTCACACAGGGATCAAGGGCAACGAAAAGGCAGACCAGTTGACGAAACGCGGTGCAGCGGGCGAATTCATAGGACCGGAACGGGTACTGGGAATAGCGTCTTGCTGTGTCGGGATGGGCATTAAAAGCTGGATCCGAACAAAACACCGGAAATCCTGGGAACAAACCCAGGGTTGCCGTCAGGCGAAATCCATCCTGGGGCATACCTATAGGATGGGCAGAGCTATGGAAATCCTGGGTTTACCCAAGAAAGATATAAGGACAGTGGTACGGACCCTAACAGGGCACAACCACTTGAACTATCATATGCACAAAATGGGGTATAACCCCACGACAGAGTGCAGGAAATGCGGCAGAGATGACGAAACATCCCTGCATGTATTATGCCAGTGCCCGGCATTAGCTAGGCTCAGGCAACAGACCCTCGGGGCCCATTTTATGGACACAGAGGAAATTGCAACGCGATCAGTGGTCGACATACTGGGCTTCGTCAAGAGGTCTGGATTCGACTGCTGAGAGTGAATAAGTAAGGGTGTGGCACAATAGACTTTATAGCTTGAGCGCCAGGGGAGCTCTTCATGGGCTTCCCACCCGCATTAAAACTAACTAACTAAGAATGATTTCATAGAATCCAAACAGGTTCTCCTATGTTACAGTATTTTCACCCCCTGGTCCCACGTGATTACAAAAATGGTATAAATGCATAATTGTATTTATATAAATGTAGAAATAACAAATACACAATTCTAATATTTTCGCACAAATTTTTTTTTTTCACTTTATTACAGCAATACGTTAATAATTTTGAAAGCTTTAATTTAGATATTTTCATTTTCTAGTCTCTTGATATTTAATCGTTTATGAAAATTAAATTCATTCAGAAAAAAGATCTTCTCCTTTCACTCCGCTGGGATTCGAACACCAGATCAACTGATTTCCGGTCAGGTGCTCTAACCATTGAGCTACTAGAGAGATCAGAGGAAGAATCCTTTTTCTGAAATACGCTTTATTATGCAAGATGTTATATAGAAATCAATTTTTCTAGGAATCTTTATTATCATCGGAGATGGTAACGATCGATCCAAAGAGCAATCCTTTCACACACACTGTGAAAATGGAAATCTACAATATCGATCAAAGTTATATCCTATAATACAGAAAATATTCAACGTCCTCGGACTAGATGGAGTTATAAATTGAAAAATTGTTGAAAATCAAATTCATTCAGAAAAAAGATCTTCTCCTTTCAGAAAAAGGATTCTTCCTCTGATCTCTTTAGCAGCTTAATGGTTAGAGCACCTGACCGGAAATCAGTTGATCTGGTGTTCGAATCCCAGCGGAGTGGAAGGAGAAGATCTTTTTTCTGAATGAATTTAATTTTTAAAAATTTTCAATTTATAACTCCATCTAGTCCGAGGACGTTAAATATTTTCTGTATTAGAGGATATAACTTTGATCGATATTGTAGATTTCCATTTTCACAGTGTGTGTGAAAGGATTGCTCTTTGGATCGATCGTTACCATCTCCGATGATAATTCAGATTCCTAGTATTAATCGTTTATTTTCAAATTCAATTTCCGAATCGAAATCCGTAATAGTTAAACAATTATTTTCATTTATAAATGATACAAATTGAAATACATAATTGTAATTGAAGCTTTATAAATTGCTTAGGTCTCCAAGTATGAATAACTATTCTAAATAAGGTGTTTAGAATTAAACTATCCAAAATTAAAATAATAGTTGAACGATTTCTTTAATTATTGTTAATTAAATATCAGAAATTGCGAATTTTAATTTCATTCTTAATTTTTTGCATTGTAACTTCAATATAAATGTTTAGAAATTCAAGTGTTTGTATTTGTTAAAATCTACATAGTCAAAGAGTTTCAAATTGAAATATTTATTATTCAATATTTACTAATTTATTAATTTTAAATACAAATTCTTGAGAGTTGAGCAATTGTAATTCAAAAACTTCGCAATCGGACAATTTCAAAGTTAATCTTCAAAATTTTACAATTTGTAATGTCCAAACAAATAAATTAAAACTGCAGAATTAAGCGGTTTCAAATTTTAAAGTTTGTAATTGAAAATTGACTAACTTACTAATTCTAAATATATGAATTCTTGAAACATAAAAAATTTGAATTGAATTTTGGATCTGTCCTATTTGAAATTATATCAATTAGAACGTATTTAGAATAATTCAATTTTGAAAGCTTAGAATATTACATTCTTTAATTTTCAAAAGAAATATGATCAATTCTTTTTAAAAAATTGTTCCAGTTACTTGAAATGGCACTTGACATTACAAGAAATTATTATTTTTCTTTTGTAAATGCCGGCAATTCCAGTTTTGAAATTTGAGAATCTTCGATTTTGAAAATTTAGAACTTTTCACAACTGAAAAGTATCTAATGATAAATTTATTATTATATCTGGAACTTTTTTATTTTTACCAGGGTATACCCTAATCAAAATTTAGAACTGCCCAACCTGACTATACAAACACCTAAAAAAAAAAGGTTTTGTTTTCCAAATTGGTTGTACTTAATACTTACTCATATTTTTTCCTTGAACACTTCTCTGTTCAATATTTTTTCATTATTTTTTCATTATTTTATCAATATTTGAGGCTCCTAATTTCATAGCGTATAAGTTTAAGCGTTTAAAGTAAGAAGTTATTCAATATATATTGGTTTGAGTTTGTGAATAATCAATTTTCAAAATTTCTAATTTAAGGCCATGTGAGCGTAACCTCATTTTTTTTTTACATTTTTTTCAAAATCAACTTACGTTCACACGAAACGCGATATCGAGTTGAAAATTTGGGAAACTAAATATGAAGCACTAAGAAACGCGGCTCTGGTCCTAAATTTTTATTTCAGAAGAAACCGCAACTATATTGCATTATTAAAGAAAAAGATAGTTATAAACAATAATAAATTGTTTAAATAATCATTTTTGCTAAATTTAATTAATTATTAACTCACCCTATGTGAAAAGTAGACAAATAGTTGTAAATTTCAGAAAAAACCGCAACTTTCGAGCATTATTGAAATTGAATATTATTAATAATAATAAATTGTTCAACAAATTAATTATGTGAACTTCAATTAATTATTTAATTCACTCTAATTGAAAATTGGACAAAAAGTGGCAAATTTTTGAAAAAACTGAATTTTCTAGCATTATTCTGAGAGAATATTATTAACAATGATAATAAATTGTTTAAAGAATTATGTTTGTCGAATTTAATCAACTACTGCCTCTCTCTAATTGAAAATTCGACAAAAGTGAAAATTTTTTGAAAAACCCGCGACTTTCTATCTCCATGATAAGAGAAAATTAAGTTTTAACTCGATTCAGCTAATATTGAGGATTTTGAATAAAATTTACAAAAACGTCTTTTTTTCTTATGGGAAAAATGTCTTCAACTTGATGAAGCTTACGCCATCTCTAAATATAATTTTTTTCAACAAAAAAAAATGAATTTATTTTTGTGTGGATTTGAACAAATTTCCGGGCGTTATTCATAAAAATTCGAAAAAAAAATTTTGTTGGACCACCCTATTGTAGATACACTACTGACTGATAGTATCGAAACAATAACCAGATGAAATATTACAAATTAGTCTTGATCTTGAAAGTGATATCGCCATTTAAAATGTAGATAAATTTTTTTTCAAACAGATAGAAATATTATTAAACTTGGTGTTAAATGAGTCCCAGTTGACGACATTTTTTCTTGTGGCTATTGAATTATCACGTGAGAAAGATAAAATAAAGTTCCAAGTTTTAAGAAATTTTGTACTTCAACTTCAACTTTTGGCAGGAACTAGGGAAATGCATCCCTTAATTTGAAATTTTACAAAAGTGATACATAGGACGCAAAATTTCATTTGAGCCATTAAACATTGAGAAATCTTTACTTTATTAATTAATAAATTAATTTTCCTATCTCCTGCCAAGAGCTGAACATGATGTACAAAATTCCTTAAAAATCGAATTTTATTTTTGGTTTTCTCACGTCATAATTTAGTGCCCACAAGGCCAAATTACTTTAACTAAGACTCAAATTCAATTAGAATTCCAACGGTTTTTTGGAAATATTTTTATCTCTATATATTTTTGACGGTTTTTAGAATAATACAAAATACGCCTACAAGGATGAATTGTGTGATGTAATATTTTAACCACATAATGTAAAGACTCATACAAGTGCATGACTAGAGCCCTTTTTTGAAAAATGGTTTTCTTGTTTGTTTTTTTTGTTAATTGAAAATATGCTGAATTTTTGCGCCTGGAAACGGGCAATGCGCCACTGGGAGTGTGCCCATGGTGAACCGAAAACAAGCGCTCACCGTTTCAACGTGCGTTTCAATTAACGAAAAAAACAACAACAAGACCATTTTTCGAAAAAAGGCTCTATTTATGCAGATGTACAAGCCTTCAGATTATGTGGTAAAAATATTACATAAAACAATTCATTCTCGTAGCCGTATTTTGTATTTTTCTAAAAACTGACTCGTTTGAAGCACCTTAAGTGGTCCGATACTATTCGTCGGTAGTTTGTTTCCTGTGTATACTAATCGCAGTTTTGTGTAATTATATATGACATTTGTTTATAAAAATTGAGTTATTTAGAAAATTCATTATTCAAGTACTTTTGATGTTAAGATTTATTGTTAGAACTTGGACCTGCGGAAGCGGGTGATCGACTCCTAATCCTTTCGTAAACCACAGTCTCATCTGGAGTCAATCTACTAATGGTTCTTGAATTATCAGCATGATCATCATGGATTCTATAAAAATGTTTATTAGGCATTGTCACTATTTGACCAGTAGGAAATTGTCGCAAATAAGCGATTGGTCCTCCTCGTAGGCATGGTGGTTCAATCACTGATTCTGTAAGAAATAATGTATCGTTTTTTATTAAAATTAAATTAAATATCACATTAATATTAATATAAAATGTGTGTATTCCAGAGTACCTACTATCTAAAATAAAATAATTTTACTAGGAATCTGTATTATCATCGGACATGGTAACGATCAATCAGAAGACAAATCTTTTCACACACCGTGAAAATGGAAATCTACAATATCGATCAAAGTTATCTCCTCTAGTACAGAAAATCTTTAACGTCTTTTCAGACTAGTTGAAGCTATAAATTAAAAAAAAATTTAATTAAATTTATTCAGAAAAAAGATCTTCTCCTTTCGCTCCGCTGGGATTCGAACGCCAGGTCAACTGATTGCCGGTCAGGTGCTCTACCACTAAGCTACTAGAGAGATCGGAAGAGGGACCTTAAATTTAAATCCTTTTAGATTTATAGCTCCATCTAGTCTAGTACTAGAGGAGATAATTTTGATCGATAATGTCGATTTCGATTTTCACGGTGTGTGAAAAGATTTCTCTTCTGATTGATTGTTACCATCTCCAATGTAAATACAGACTCCTAGTGAAATTGACTTGTATTAAAACATAAAATCTTGCAAAAGAATGCGTGTTTCAGAAAAAGGATTCTTCTTCCGATCTCGCTAGTAGCTTAGTGGTAGAGCACCTGACCGGAAATCAGTTGACCTGCCGTTCGAATCCCAGCGGAGCGAAAGGAGATCTTTTTTCTGAATAAATTTAATATAATATAAAATAAAAACTAGAACTATTTTTTGGATAATTGTAAAAAGCGTTTCGAGTAACAATACTGGGGTAATATCGTCATACAAACAAAATGAAGATCGGTATCGGTAAAATAAAAATTAGTGATAATTTATTTTACGCTTGCCGATCGTCAGTTTTTTGCATGCCGAGAGTACAACCAAAATTTGTACCTCTGAAACGCTCTCTACTTTTTCTTTCTTCTGTGTTCAGAAATGATATATAATATTTGTGCACGATACATATACAATAAAATCATTGCATCTTGGTTAAAAAATACAATTTCTGATGAAAACCACTCTAAAGTTGTTTAACATTGTAACTTTAATTGAGAGACCGAATTCTATAACTGCTTATAACTTTTTAAAAAATTTTAATTTCAGATTTTAAATTAGATATTCTTATATGTAATTTAATTAGGCATCTTTTTTTCTCAATAAAAAGTTGCAACTTTTGCTAATTCTTCTAATTTCTTGATGAAATTTACGAAAAATATGTTTTACTGGACTATCGCATGCCAAATTTTGTATTAACTTTTATCATTTACCCAATTGTCGAATAACTATTTATTTGTTGACATTTTTTGAACACTGAAATTCTTGCTGAAATTAGATTCTGAAAGAATATATTCAGTGAATCCAGGTAACGTAGAATGATTTCATTTACGATTTACGAGCCAAGATGGCTGAAACTAACGTTCGGTAATTCGGTCGCTCTTCGAAGTTTTGAGTTTTGTGAAAGAAATCTCTTGACAAGTTGATTTTCTTTACTAAGTGAGTGTTTAGTGACAGCTCTTTTAGAGTTCTACATATTCAAACCTAGGTTTTAATGTGAAAAACACGCAAAAATTCAAAAAGAAGTGATAACGCTCGTAATCATATTTACTGACTGGTGTTAACCTTGGTGTTTGTGCTTGTGAACTTTCTATTATTATTCAGCTGGGTGAACATTTTTCGCTATTGAAACTGATCTATTTTTTGAAGGCCCTAGGACTACAATTTTTTTAATTATCTGATTTCTATTATCTGTTACAATCTTTTGTTACATGAAATTATTGTGTAACGGTTCATCGTGAGTGTTAGTTCAATATAAAAACATTTCTCCAAAGTTTGTTGACACTCTCTTATAATGTCAAATACCAAATTGTTTGTTGACACGTCGGACACCGCCTGTCCCCACTGTGGTAGTAAGCCTCGCTCAGGAATCAGATGTAGCGGTTGCGGTACTCTATACCATGAAGGCTGTGCTGCTAGATATAAAAAAAATCCGAAGGGAGTCATCTCAAAATGCTGCTCATCTAGGCCCTCCTCCCCTAATCCGACATCTAGCAATGAATCAATCGAAGCCACAATGACTAGGCTACTACAACAAAACCTTGATGACATTAAGGAACATTTTTTGAAAAAACAAAAGTGATCTCGAAAACTCTATTCAACAGCTATCAAGTAAATTGGATGTTGTTTCGGATCGTCAAAAAGCAACCGAAGAAGCCGTGGGAAGGATTAGTTCTCGATTGGATAATGTTGAGACAACTCTAACGGACATGGAGAATATAAATCGAGCAATGCTAAAATGGTTTGGGAGCTACTTGAAGGACAGATCTCAGTATGTGAAGCATGGTACTTTCGAATCTAACTGTTATTATCCAGCCTCGGGTGTCCCTCAGGGTTCTCATGTGGGACCAGTATTATTCCTTATCTACATTAATGATATCAAACGCGTTATAAAATTTTCCAAATTTTTGTTATACGCCGACGACCTAAAACTGTTCTGTCGAATAGAATTGATCGAAGATGCCAGGCTTTTGCAGCGAGATTTGGACTGCATTATTCAATGGTGTTACGATAATGGAATGTTGATGAATGTAAAAAAGTGTCATGCTATCACCTTCTCGCGCAAAGTTCAAAATATTAATTACTGTTATCAAATTAATGGAACTGTCCTCCAAGTTATAACGAACATTAGCGACCTAGGAATCATTTTTAGCAAGGATCTTTCTTTCAATCAACAAGTTTCCAATGTTTTTCTCAAAGCATCGAAACTACTCGGTTTTATTCTCCGATTATCTAGCGAATTTCGACAAATTTCTACTTTGAAAATGTTATTTACATCCTTAGTGCGTCCAATCTTGGAATATGCGTCGATTATCTGGGCTCCTCATCAAAGAAACCACAAAGAGAAAATTGAATCTATTCAGAATCGTTTTATGCGTGCGGTAGCTTTTAAATTAAGGATACCAAAGGAGTCAGGTTACTTAATTAGTGTTTCAGAGTTTTTACACCTTGAATCACTGGAGAGAAGAAGAACACATGCAGGTCTAATATTTCTGTACAAATTAGTAAACGGAATAATCGATAGTCCTGCGTTACTGCAACAGATTTCATTCAGGATAGCACCGAGAACTTTGAGACATAATGTATTGTTTGAAATACCAGACCATAAAACTGATTATGGCTCCCACTCAACGCTTTCAGAAATTTGTAGATCGTTCAACGGTATTAATAACATATCATTTGATGCTGATATCTTTAGTCAATCTTTGAGGGAATTTGTCACAACGATTCAATTTTTCGTTTCCGACTAGAAGACCGATCTCCCTGTTCAAGCTCAAACTTTAGCGATATGATTTATGTTGCGATACTAAATTTATCTGTTGAAAATTTCAGCCCGAATTTAATTACTTTAAGTTACTTTATTATACAAACTTATATTGTTAAGCATTACTTCTTAATCACTGTATTGTAAAAGGTGTATACATACCGTTAATAAACTAAACTAAACTAAACTATTATTAACAGTAAAGGGAAAGACATTATTTGAAGATTTAAAGTGTAACAATTAACCAACGTAATAAATCGGGAAGTATCAATAATAATTATTATAATTTTAAATTTAATTACTAATAATATGTCGTTGAACATTTATCCCGTAATTATAAAATAGAAATCTAAGAAACATATTTTCATGACAATATCCATATTTATAAAGAGCGTATCAAAATATATTGATACCTATTTTTTGAAAAGTAATATCCCGATCCGATACTCAGTTCATAATATAAAGATAATTAAACATGTATTTAAATTGAAATAGTCAAATAATTATACTTCATATTTTTCAATTTGGACTTTTATTTCTTAAAATATGATTTATTAATAAACTGTCACAATAGGAGTGGAGAACAAAGCGTGTCTGTTCAGTAGGGTGGTCCAGAATCTTTTTTTTCTAATTTACATGCATATCGCCAGGGTTCGCATCCACAAAAAAATTAATCATTTTTTTTTGTTTGAAAAAAATGATATTTAGAGGTGGCTCAAGCCCCATGAAGTTTAACACGTATTTCCCATAAGAAAAGAAGAAGTTTTTGTAAATTTTATTCAGAATCACCCCCATGAGTCTGTTTTATAGGGTCCCAAAAAAAACCCATAAGTGACTAAATGGGTTTTGCCAGTTTTTGGCGCTATTTATGATTTTTTTGCGGTTTTTTTTAATGCAAATTGTTTCTAATACATGAAATACTACTTTATACTAACAATTAGATATTTAAATAAATTGTTTAAATGGATGGATGGATGGATGGATGGATGGATGGATGGATGGATGGATGGATGGATGGATGGATGGATGGATGGATGGATGGATGGATGGATGGATGGATGGATGGATGGATGGATGGATGGATGGATGGATGGATGGATGGATGGATGGATGGATGGATGGATGGATGGATGGATGGATGGATGGATGGATGGATGGATGGATGGATGGATGGATGGACT
>CAKNYM010016161.1:0-31755 GCA_932195095.1 Andricus curvator | reverse complement strand
CACATATGAATGTGCACTACTGTTTGGCGATACACAAAGCTGCACAGTAAAGTTCTGCAGTACGTGAAGCTGCGCAGTGCGCTTCTACAATACTTATGGATGTGCAGTGCACTTGTACAATACTTATGGATGCGCAGTTCACTTGTAAAGGTTAGGTAGGCTTCTATGACACATATGGATGTGCAGTACACTTTAGTGGTACAGAACGATGCGCAGTGGACTTCTATGGTATTTATGGATGTGCAGTAGGCTTCTATATTACATACTAATGCGTAGAAGTATTTTACAGTACATGGATATATTCAAAGTACACAGTTTTTCCCTTTGCAATGCTCATTTATTCTTATTATTCAAAAACCTGTAGTACACAAAATTTATAGAAGAAGATTATTATTGTACATATTATTTAAATTCAAGAAGATTATGGGGTACTCCGAAGTAGCAGAAATAGAGTTTTTCATTATTGGTTGCTTCCTCCATCTTCTCAAACGTATTCTCACACATAGCATCCTCGAAAGCTTTCATGATTCTGCTAAGTAGGAATACTGCAAACTGGTTTTCCAGCTCAACCATAATGCTGGTACCATACTTGGTTTCAACTTTACGAAACTTGGAAACGGTATACTTCTTCTTAAGGGTCAGGTCAGACAGCGGTTTCGTAGGTATGATCACATCCATACGGCCAACTGAGTTGATCATTTTGAGATCTTTTTTCTCCAAAGATATTCCTTTTTTTATTTCCACTAGAACTTTCAACAGATTACTAGCTTTGCATTGTGTTCGACGATGGACTGAAGCCACTGAAACCTGATGCTCCTTTTATTTTCAATTACCCCTACTCTACTTACATTCTAGAAAGATCGATTGAAGGTTCTATGAGGTTCGGTGCACGTAGGGTTCTTGTCTGCAACAAATTTCTAGAACCGTCTATATTGGATATGTGATCTATACCTGAATTCTAGAACTATACGGATACGCAGTAGTATTTTACAGTAAATAGAGTTACATAGTGTAGTTATGTGTTAAAGAAGGCTATTTAGTATACTCGTACGGCATATGAGGCTGTAAGGTACTGTTTCAACGTCTTTTAAACACGGTTCTCTTCCTAGCTCAATGCTGGTAAATCAATGATCGGTCATTCACCGACTGACGATTTGGGTTTTTATCCGTGCTAAGAAACCACCAGTCGATAATTTGTTACTGAAAACAGACGGCGCTAGCGTCAAGTCAGTTAAATTTGCGGTGAATTAAAAGTTGCACGTGGAAAATATAAATTTGATGAGGGGGTAGCAATTTGAAAGTTTTACCAGAAGCAAACAAGAATTTTCTCAGGCGTAGTAAAGATTAGTAATTTGAGGTTAGTTCCCCAGGTGACTTATCCAAAATGTATTTACTACATTTCTTGTTTGGATGGCTGTTTAAATTAGATTAAGTAATAAAAATGATAAAAAAATTTACACACAAATTCTATCTAATCAATTTAATTAATTTAAGATAGTTTAGGCTAAATTGAATGAGTACCAAGAGCATGAAATTTTAATTCAACCCAACGACGCTTGCAGAAGCCCAGCGCTGAAAAGAACGACAGAGAGCAATATTTTAGATTTTGAATCCAACCCAACAAAGCTTGTGAAGTTCATCGCTGATAGGGACAACAGCCTGAAATACATTGGATTTTGAAAGCAACCCCACGTGGTCTGTGAATATCCAACGCTATAAGAAACGATACTTAACAGATTTACTAAATGTATAGCAGCGCCATCTATCAATAATTTGAGTAGCTAATGATTTAAACTCTACTACTATTTAAAGAAACTAGAGTGCTATCGAATCTCACTAACTAATACTTAACTAAGAGAACAGGTTTAAATCGATTTTGACCTTTAATAACCTTAAATGTTTGTTTATTCAAGAAAAAACACTTAACCTAAGTTCGAAATGTAGATTCTTAACTTAATTTAACAAAATAATCTATTAACGTAATTATACAAATTAAACATAGTGAAAACAAAAATTCATAATGGTCCTGCTCGCTGAAATATTATGTTTGTTTGGCGCAATATGTGGACAATTGCTTGACACTCGGGACTTTGTAATGAATGATGAGAGTTAATGTAAAATCGCAAAACATCTACAAGTTCGTTAGGATCTGTTGGAGGCATCATACAGCAGCATTCTCGATTTGGTTGAGAGTACGCCTTGTACATCAGTTCACTAAATCCAACTGCATCCTCCTTCTCCTTCACCTCCTTAACCTACTTCATCTTCTCCTTCTCCTCTTTATTAAAATCAACATCATCAACAGCTTCATTATCATCATCATGTTCCCAAGTCAAGGCGTGAACAACTGTGCCGAAGACTGCATGGCACCAGGGTGTGGTGTTCCAAACGGTGTCTCTAGGATACCAGGTCGCCTCCTAGGGTATACAGACCTTACCCCCGCATGCGGGGCTCTGCGGGGGTGGACCTTTATTTCCCTAGCTACGTATTATTGCTAATACGAATAGGTTCAGAAGGACTATAATGCTTCTTGTGAGCGTTTGTGTTGATGAGGATTTCTTTATAGTAATTGAGGTCGCTCAAGCTTATGTAAGACTCCTCAGGTGCCTGCCTATATAATAATCCGAGATGGCGAACAGTTTTCAAGTACTGTTAATCTCCCATGTAGATGAAGTGATAACCATAATGGACAGGTTATTACGGGGTAAGAGAGAGGAAGGAGATTGGGAGTTGGAGTACCGAGAAGGGTTTGGACACAATAAAACGAATAATTCATGAAAACTTAGGTATGGTTTATTAAACCACTTACATCGCGAGATTGAGTATCCCGAGGTGGGTTTGGCTGGTCGAGCCGATTAAAGGTTTCCTCCAGAAGATGGGCCGACGAGACGGCGTGGCGATGAGACGGAGTGGCAGCGAGAAGACATGGTAACGAGAGCTTGGCGACGACAGACCGAATAACGGATGCACTATTGCACGCACTACCGAAAACTAGTTATCTCGGACGCGAGCAAGTCCAGACTGAGCAACCGCTGTACTGTTGCTCGGGACTTCGGGTCCCCTCGGGGGATTCCGTCTTATCTCGTGTGCGGCCCGGCAACCCTTTCGTGTAGTTTGCAAATCTGCTGTTTTCCTCTTGAGGTTTGCTTTAATAATTTTAAATCTAGTCAATAATCATGTTTCGGTTTCATTAGTATGAGTAAATTTGTCTGTTGGAGTCTGAGGTTGTAGGGTTTTTCTCAATTCAAATTGTTTTTCGTTGTCAAAAAGGTTACATGGTATGTAATTAAATTTGAGTATTAATCCTTCGCGAAACTGATATTATAGTTCTTTACAATTGTCCCTAGTTTTGTGCTTTAGGTTCCTCTTCTCTCGTTGTTTTTTCGCTTCTGATCCTCCTCCATGGTTATCTTCTTTCTGAAACAAATATGAAAAGAAAAATCCGTCCGTGTTGTCAATTGTCGTGGAGATTTCTTGTTCTTAGAGTCAATTGTCCTTTGAGTCTGTTTTTTGTTTGTCTTTGGAGCCGATTGTCCTTTGAGTCTGTTTTTATTTGACTTTAGAGTCGATTTTCCTTTGGGTCTGTTGTTGTTTGAGTTCAATTGTTGTTGTTTTATTTAGTACTCAATTATTAAAATTGTAAATCCCATTCAAACTATGTAATTTAGTTTATTAACAAAAAGTCAGAGTCAATTTGTTTCCTGTTATAGAATTTTTAATTCTGCGTTCCACTGTTTGTACTTCCTTTCTAAGGTTCATATTTCTTCTTGTATTTCTTATTATATTATCGTCTTTTTCTGTCTTCTCAAAGAAGACTGTTATTTCTGTCTTTTATTAGGAGTCAAAATGCTGTTATCTTTCAAATTGTTTGTTAGAGTCGTTTCACAGTAGTTGTGTTCAGAGTGTTGTTTATAGTTTTTCGAGTTCATTTGTGTCGTTAATTCTATTGATCCAATGCCATTTTTTCTTTTGTTCAAGTCCCAATATTCTGACTTAAACTCATTATTGTTTCTCACGCCTATGTGCCATTATCTGTATTTACATTTTCTAATTTAAAATCATTTATATTCCATTCTCCAATGCTTTTTCCCTTTAGGTTTTTCAATTCGTAAATCGTGGGGGAAATTTTCTTTTTGATTATAAAAGGACCTTCATACTGGTCGTAAAGTTTACCTGCCTTTTTATCCGCTTTATTTGATAGTTTGTTTACCTTTTTTAAAACCCTATTCCCTATTTTAAATTCTATTGGTCTTCTTCTTAAATTATAATTGCTAGCTTGTCTTTCGTTAGCTTTGTCTAAATTTTTCTGTACTTCCTCCTTTATTATTTGTAACCTTCTCAGTTTGTCTGTCCATTTATCTACGCTTTGGAATCCTATCTCACTATTATATATATTTTGGTGTTTTCGTGTTTCTAATACTGAATTTTTCCGTTAATTCCCTTAAAGTTTTGTTGACAAATTCTGTGTCATTATCGGTGTGGAGAATCCGCGGTGTTCCCCAACACGAAATGACACGTATGTGGAATTCTGACTCTATTGTGATCCCGTTTGCTTTTTTAATTGGGATTATTTCGACCCATTTCGTGAATAGGCCTACGAACACTAAAATGTATTGGTTTTTTCTCTTTTTCGAACTTGGTAACGGGCCCATGATATCGGCTGATACCATGGTCCATGGTTCTTCTAATACTCTTTTTCCCATTAATCCTATCCTAATTTGATTACTTGGTTTTACTCTTTGACAGATCTGGCAGTTTTTTACGTAATTGATCACGTCCGAATATACCCCTGGCCAGAAGTAATGTTCGGAAATTTTCGCGCAAGTTTTCTCTGAGCCTAAATGTCCTGCTTGGGTTTCGTCGTGGTTTTCCAGTAAAACTTGACGTCTCAAGCTTTGGGGTACGACTAATTTCCAAGGATTTGAGTCTGGTAATAGAGTAGATTTGAGTGGGTCAGTTCTGTGGAAATAGAGTTGCGAATCTCTGATTCGCCATTTTTCATGTTCTTCGGGTCTTTTTTCAACTTGTCTGATTTTGTTTGAGTACCAGTCGTATGTTTTGTCGTCAATGTCTGTTTTTGGTTTTTTGATACTACACGCTAATGCGAACGCGATTACTTTGGGTGATTCTCCCGATCTCGACAGAGCATCAGGGACAAAATTTGATCTACCTTTACGATATATGACCTCCTAGTCATATTCGAGAAGTTCTAGTGCCCATCTGGCTAATCGGCCAGTGGGATTTTTTAGGTTATGGAGCCACTATAACGCTAAGTGGTCCGTGATGATTTTAAGCTGTAGCCTTCTAAGTATGGTCTAAATTTTCGTATGGCCCAAACTACCGCTAGGCATTCTTTTTCGGATGCCGAGTATCGCGATTCCGCACCGTTTAGGCTTCTACTCGCGTATGCGATTACGTAATTTACCCCGTCGATCGTTTGAGTGAGTACGGCTCCTAACCCCGTATTACTCGCGTCGGTTTCGAGTAGGAAACGTTGAGTAAAATCTGCACATGTCAAAATTGGTGCTGAAGTTAGGAGACCTTTCATTTTTTGGAAGGCCTCATCCTGTTCCAATCCCCAATCCCATTGTTTATCTTTTTCCGAGGGGTCGACAACTTGACCGATTGGGTGTACACCTACTTCTGACTTCAAGATACTTCAGGATATTTCAATTACTTCAGATATTTCAGGAGATTTCAAATGACTTCAGGAGAATTCAAGTGACTTCAAGTGAATTCAGTTGATGTCAAGTGACTTCACGTTAATTCACGTGACTTCATGTGAATTCAAATGGCTTCAGATATTTCGGGAGATTTCAAGTGACTTCAGGAGAATTCAAGTGACTTCATGCGAATTCATGTGAATTCAAATGACTTCAGATATTTCAGGAGATTTCAAGTGACTTCAGGAGAATTCAAGTGATTTCAAAGGGACCGTTATACCACGTGGACAATTTTTTACTACATCTTCACCCCCGACCCCACCCCTCATGGACAAGCGTGGACTTTTGACGAACCCTCCCCCCCTGGCTCCTCTGTTCATGTGGACTTACTTCATATTTCATGAAAATATGGATATTCTTGGTATTCAAAAGCTACGAAGCCAAAAGGAGTTGTGAATTGTATGAGAATTCGGGTTTCTTAAAAACATAAGCTTCATGACACAAAGTAAGAAGTCCAAACAAAAATTAGTGAACATTTTTTTAGTTTTTTATGTGTTTCTTAAAAGAAATCCGCAGATTCAGGAAAACGGGAATTCACGTTAGGGTGTTCCAAAAATGCGTTGGAAAATTGTTTTTTCGAATTTTCATGTATATTGCCCCCAAATTTGTTCGAATCCACACAAAAAATAAATGCGTTAAAAAAAATGATATTCAGATTTGTGAGTGATTCTGAACCAATCTATTAAGATTATTACATTTTCCGAAAAGTGAGGTAGTTTGATCTTTGGTTTTTAATTGTGAATCTTTTTCATGCTCATTTTGCATGAAATTATTCATGAAAAAGTATATTTCTTTTCGACCTTCAATAAAAAGTGATATTCGGAGTTTCCGCCAGCCCCATAAAGTTTAAGACATATTTCCCAGAAGAAAAAAAATACGTTTTTATACATTTTATTCAGAATCGTCAATATTGGGTGAATCGAGTTGAAACTCAACATTGCTCTTCACAATTAGCTATAAAAACAGCCCATAAGTGAAAAATTGGATTTAGCAAGTTACTGGCGCTAATTATGATTTTTTAGCGGTTTTTAACAAAAATAAATTGTTTCTAATACATATAATACTACTTCTCACTGATAATTAGATGTTTACATGCATTGTTTTGATACATTATTATTTCTTTTAGCAATTTTCTCTTAGAATACAGTTAGAAAGTCACGGTTTTTCCGAATTTCATAATTATAGTGAGATGATAAATAAAGCAACTTAAAAAAATAATTGTTTAAACAATTTATTATTGTTTAATACTATCTTCTCTTAGATCATAACTAGAAAGTTGTGTTTTTTCTTAAATTTTTAACTTTGCTCCGGCTTTTTAGTTATGAACAAATAATAAATAAACAATAGAGAGACAATTTTTGAACAATCTTTCTTTTTGTGAATATATTTTTCTGAAATAAAACAGATATTTGAAATATTCTTCAAATTTTCCAGATGGATCATATTATAAATGTAAATTTTCCTTGAAGTAGTTACTGATAACTAAAAAGTTGAAGAAAAGCTGAAAATTTTAGGAAAACCCGCAACTTTTTAGTATTTCTCAAAGAGAAGGTAGTTATAAACCATAATAAATTGTATAAACAATTATGTTTATTAATTTACGTTATGATCTCATTAAGTAAAAAGTAGACAAAAAGTCAACAAATTTCAGAAAAAACCGCAACTATGTAGCATTATTATAGGGGAAGATAGTTAAAAACAATAATAATTTGTTTAGAAAATTATTTTTATTGAATTTCAGTCACTATTATCATACTCTAAGTGAAAAGTAGAAGTAGAGTTGAAAATTTCAGAAAAAATCGCAACTTTCTAACATTATTCAAAGAGAATATCATTAAGAATAATAATAAATTTTTTAAACAATTATGTTTGTTAACTTGATTTAATTATTACCCTACTATAATTTAAAAGTTAACCAAAAGTGGAAAATTTTAGAATAAACTGCAACTTTCTAGCATTATTCTGAAAGAATATTATTTTTAATATTAAATTGTTTAAACAATTATTTCTGTTAAATACAATTGATTATTGCCTCGATCTAACTGAAAAGTTGAGAATCAATTGAAAAATTCAGATAAAACCGCGACTTTTTCACACCATTCTAAGATAAAATGGCTATAAACAATAACGAATTGTTTAAACAATTTATTTAAACATTAAAATATCACAATAAAGTAATATTTTATGTATTAGAAACAGTTCTTACCAAAAGGAACTTCAAAAAAATAATAGTCAGCGCCAGAAACTTGCAATACCCAATTTTTCACTTATGGGGTTTATTTGGGACCCTATAAAACAGACTTATGTGGTGAATTTAAAAAAGTAATTTCTTATTCGTATTCTATAGCTAATTCTGTAGAAAATTTTGCAGGGTCAACTCGCTACACCTAATATTGATGATTCTGAATACAATATACAAAAACGTTTTGCTTTCTTATGGAAAATACGTCTTAAACTATACGGGGCTTGCGGAACCTCTGAATATCATTTTTTTTAAACGCATTTTTTTTTTTTTTTTGATTGAGCAAATTTGCGGGCGATGCATGAAAATTGAAACTAGCAGTGAATTCGATCTCGAGTGTTTCCACTTTGTTTGTATTTATAATTATATGGTGCTCATTTCACTAGCACTTTGCTTCGCGTTAGCAAATGTATTTGCTTCCTCTTAGAGGAAGCATTAGTTATTTTTTTCAATAATAGACAAACTAAAGTCTTCATTTTGATCAATTTAAAAATAGAAATTTACAAAAAATACAAAATTACAAAATAATACAAACAATTTTTGAAAGACAAATCAGACAAATCAAATTTTGAATTCGGAATGATAATTTTTCGAGCTGGAAAAGGGAAGGGAAAAGTTCTGTCGCACCCTATCCCATTGCCAGCTTTATGATTTTTTAAAAAAAATTGTCAGAATTATTCTATTTGAAAATTTATGATTAAAAAATCTTTTCTTTTCATGCGTCGTCAACTTTGAATTATGTCGATGAAAAAAGTTTTTCTGTTAGAAACAGATGATTCATATATTATAAATGAGCATAACTTCCTTAATCTTCAATAAAGTGTATTGATATTATAGATCAATCGATTTTCCTCGAATCAAGAAATCTTTTCCGTTCTTGCATCAATTGTAAATTATGTTAGTCAAAAAAGTTTTACTACAAAAAACCGTGTTCTCAAATATTATGCATAACCATAGCTTCCTTACTCTTCAATAAAATGTATCAATGCTATGAATCAATCGATTCGTCTTGAATCAACACAACTTTTCTATTCTCACATCAACATTAAATTATGAGAATTAGAACATTTTTAGTATAAAAATCGATTTTAAAAATATATAAATTACCATAACTTCCCTACTCTTTAATAAAATTTATTAATATTGTAGGTCAATCGATTCGTCTCGAATCAACACATATTTTCTGCTCTTGCATCAACTTTGAATTATGTTAATGAAAAAAGTTTTACTATGAAAAACCGATTTTCAAAATATATAAATTACCATAACTTCCCTACGCTTCAATAAAATATATTAATAGTATAGGTCAATCGATTCGTCTCGATGCAAAGAATCTTTTATATTCTTGCATCAACTTTGAATTATGTCAATGAAAAAAGTTTTACTTTAAAAAACCGTATTTTCAAATATTATGCATTAACATAGCTTCCTTAATCTTCAATAAAATGTATTAATATTATAGGTCAATCGATTCGTCTCGATCTAAGGAATCTTTTATATTCTTGCATCAACTTTGAATTATGTCATTGAAAAAAGTTTTACTATAAAAAACCGATTTTTAAAATATATAAATTACCATAACTTCCCTACGCTTCGATAAAATATATTAATAGTATAGGTCAATCGATTCGTCTTGAACCAAGGAATCTTTTATATTCTTGCATCAACTTTGAATTATGTCAATGAAAAAAGTTTTACTATAAAAAACCGATTTTTCAAATATTATTAAGTGCTCAGAAAAAATGCAACAAATATTTTTAGAAATCCTTCGGTCAGTTTCAAGATATTAGTCGGGAAAATAAGCCCTCCAAATTTCATCAATTTATCTGCGACCGTTTTCTATTTATCGTGTTCACAAAAAAGCGTGACATCCACACATCCACACACAAACACACACACACACATCCGGAAAATTGCTTAGAACATTGTATTAGACATTTTTAAATTGGGGAAGGTTCAATTAAATGAATTTAAAATTTTTGGAAAATGTTACCATTACAAAGCTTCCTCTATGAGGAAGCAAAAACAAATTTTGGACCACCTCGTGGACAATCTTGGACATTTGCCATAGCCCCCCCCCCCCCCAACGGTCCACGTGGTATATGGATGACCCCAAATGAATTGAGGTGTTTTCAAGTGACTTCACATGAATTCACGTGACTTCACATGAATTCAAATGACTTCAGATATTTCAGGAGATTTCAAGTTAATTCAAGTTACTTCAAGTGACTTCAGATATTTCACGAGATTTCAGATATTTCAGGAGACTGCAGGAGATTTCATTACAAGTGTACACCTGACTTCACGAGTTGTCAACCCCTCGTCTCTTTTTAAGTAATCTGTTTATTGGTTCTATTATTTCGGCAAAGTGTGGGATAAATTTTCTGTACCAACTTGCCATCCCTATTATGCGCTGTAATTGTTTAATATTTTTAGGTTTAGGGAATTCTAGGATTGGTTGAATTTTTTTGTCGTCTATTTGGAGTCCTTTGTCGTTAACTTTAAGACCTAAGTATTTAATTTCTGAGCAGCCGAACTCACATTTTTCCGGGCTGATCGTTAAATTTGCATTATTTATTTTACCTAATACAATGTTTAAATATTTTAAATGGTCTTCAAAATTTTCAGTTACTATAACAATGTCGTCTAAATAACAAAAAACGTTTGGCTTTAAATCTGGAGTAATGATTTTATTCATCAGTCTCTGGAAAGTGGCTGGAGCATTGGCTAAACCAAATGGCATCCTTTTAAATTGATACATGCCCTTTCCAGGGACTGTGAAGGCTGTTATTGGTTTTGAGTTTTCGTCTAACGGTATTTGTAAATAGGCTAATTTTAAATCGATTTTTGAAATGAATTTTGCTGATCTTAAAGTGCCCAGTATTTCTGTCATGAGTGGGATTGGGTAGAGGTCCTTTTTTGTAATATTATTCACTTTTCTGAAGTCTAAACAAAATCTGTAATCTTTTCCCGGTTTTTTGATGATCACTATGGGGTTTCACCAATCAGAACAAGAAGGTTCTATTATATCCTGTTCTAATAATAATTTATCCACGGTTTGATAAATTATTTCTTTAATTTTTGGGCTCACGTGATAATATCGCTGTTTAATGGGATCGTGGCCCTGGACGTCAATTTTATATTTCGTTAAATGAGTCGCCCTATGTTCTTTTCCCTGGTGTATTTTAATTTTATTTTCGAGAAGCTTTTCTAGTTGAGATTGTTGGCTTTCGTTAAGCTCAACAATACCTTCGCAAATTTCTGGCGAGCTATTGTTTTGTTCGTCGATTTTTCCTAAACTATTCGAAATATTATGCAATCTTATTGCTTTGATTTTGAAATTAATCCTTTGATTTTTATTTTCGGTTTCCCTTATCTCATTTGCTTTTCGAGGTTCCTTTCCTATTTTATTTTGATCAGTAACTTTTTTATTTTTCTAAAGGTTACTGTCACTATCCTTATATTTTTCCGCGTATTTTTTATTATAAAAAATTTTTCCTAACTTATTTTCCTTATTTTTCTTCCTAATTCTCGGTTCACTTAAACTAAATGAGTCTTGTGTGCTTGAGTCGTCGCTGGTGTCTGGGATGGGGATGCTCTCTAGGGGTTGGAATTTGTTGCTCGTTGGGATGCTTATTAAGCTTGGGATATCCTTTGTAGGGTTTTTACAAGAATTTGGGCGTTTATGGTTTCTTGGGATTGGTTAGGATTGATAGGTAGTGGGGGGATTTCGCTATCTTTTAATGTTTGGCTATCTTTGTTGAGTTCTCTAGTACTTTTTAAATTAATTTCACCTGCGAATTTCGGTTTAGTATTTCTTTTTCTGTTTTCTTCTTTTTTAATCAATGGTTCATTCCTAATCTTTACGTTTTTACCCTCCTTATTCTCTTTTGTTGTAATGTCAGGTTTAATTTCGGTCTTGTTTTCGATTATTGGGGTGGGGAGCGATTTTGGATAAGCTTCTATAGGATAGTAGGTAGGGGGAATCCCTGGTAACCACCAGGTTTCCGAGTGATAATTTAAGGTCATCCGTAGGGCTTTTAGCATGTCTGTGCCTTAAATACCTACGGAGTTTAATTTTGGGACTAACCTGAACATTACATGTTTTTTGTGTTTTCCGACTCTAAGTGGGATTAATACTTGCCCAATTATGTCGACTGTTTCGCCGTTCGCGACCATTAGTTTTCGCAAGATGGGTTTAAAAATTGAAAATTTGGAATTCTGGATTTTTTCCAGCAATTCCTTGCCAGCGTATTGATGTGTGGCACCTGTATCTACTAGTATTCGAAATAAGCTATTTTCGAATTCTGTCATTAGATGAAAACGTGTTTCCGTTATTTCATCTTTATCCGAATTTAAGATTTCCGGCGTTTCGGTGCTAGGTTTTAATATTTTTGGCCCTAGTACCCGCCCTTCCAGTTTCTCTGGTTATACGCGTAATATGGGCATTCTCTCTTAAAATGGCCCGTTACACCACAATAATAACAATTGGAATTATTTGTGTTCTCATTCGTTTTTGTGTTTGAGCCTTGTTTTTTGTCTGAGTTGGGACTTGTTTTTTCTTATGGGTCCATATTATTCTTAGCCTATTTTTGATTTTCATGACCGTAGTTTGTTTTTCCTCTGGGAATTCAATCATCGGATTGCTTTGACCTTGATTTGAGTCTAACGTCATTTGATATAACATTGGTAACGTTTGAATATAGGGATTGAATGGATATCTTTGTCCATTGTTTTAGAATCTAGGTTGATAATTTGATTGGAAACCAGGTGGGAATCTAGGTCTGAAGTTAGGTCTGAAATTTTGATGGTATTGATTTGGAAAAGGTAGAAATGGAAATCCAAATGGTGAAAATGTGAATCGATTTTCGTATGATTTTTTACCCTGGTTATTTTGACTTTGGTTTCCGTTTTGGTTATCCTTTTGGTTGTTTTTATTTTCCCTTAAATCTTTATTATTCTCTGAATTATTTTCATACTTGTTACCATTATTACGCTTTTGTTCGTTTTTATCCTCAATTTTTGGTTCTGCAATCTGTAAAACTTGCGCTCCAATTTTTGATTTGGCTAGCTCATTTTCCCATTCCTTACCTAAGTCTTCTAAGTCTCCAAAATTTTCGAAAGCGTTTCTTTTTATATACATTTTATATTCTATTCTGAGGTTTTCATACGCTCTACGCAATTCCCATTCGCGGCTTTTTCTAGGGTACAATTTTGGGAATAATTTCCTAATTTCAGTCAATTAAGAGTGTATGTCTTGGGTTCGTTTTTGGTTGCAAAATTTAATTTTTTGCCTAATTTCCTCTGAAAACCTTTCATCGATATAGGCGTTTTTAAATTCTTCGAAAAAATCGGTAATGTTCTCCAAGAATTTTTATTTATTGAACACCATATCTTTAGCATCTTCAGTTAATAATGCGTCTAAATTTTCTGAGATATTCTGATCATTTATTTTATAACCCCTTTTAAATCTTTTTAGCTCTTCAAGGAAATGCGCGGGACTATCGTCTTTATTATTGCGAAATTTAATTGGCCAATTGCTCATAATTTGAAAAGGCGTTTGTATCATGCCGAAAGGAAAATACGTAGCTGGGATCGCTTCATTATTTATTTGATAGTCGGATTCGTAATCTGTGTCTGGGTTATTTATTTGAATTCTAGAACGTCTGTTTGACCTGTTAGTTGTTGTCGAGAGTCTACGTGTTCTGTTTTGATTTGTTTCTGTTCTCTAAAGGTTCGCTGTCATCGGAGGTTTGTAATTTAAAATTGTTATTTCTCAATCTGCTACGGTTTTAAATATTATTGTATGGAAGTCGACGAGGTTCTTGTGAATTTTCTCTAAAATGAAATTGGACGGAATATCTGTTATGATATTCATTTCTATTTTTCCTGGCATTTGGTTCGATTATTTTCTTTCTATGTTCAAATGAGCTATTTGCCGGCGGATCTAGTCTAATCTCTAAATTGTTTGCCCTTTTTCCCCTTTCGTTGGAGAGTCTTTCCTTTTGTTGATTCATAAATTCATTAAACTCTACGCTTTCTAAAAGTTCATCGGTTTCTAAAATAAACCGTGTGTTATTTTCAAGGAATGAATCGCATTGGAATGTTTCGTTGTTTATTTCTGGTCTTATTTTGTTTCTGGGGTAAGGTCCGTCTAGGTTTGGTAGATCTTCATGATCCCAAAAGAGTGTATCGTGGATGGAGTCAAAGGTTCTGTTTCGATTTTGTATTAGGTATGTAGTTGTTGGTGCAGTTATTCTGTCCTTGTCTAGTACATTTCTCATTGGGGTTTCCACATTTTTCCTGGCGAAAGCTCTACCGCGACCTAATGACCTATTTATCGTTTTTGGGATTGCTCCCAAATTTTGGTGTTGGTTTCGTCGCGACATTATTTAAATTCTTGTTTTGGATAGAAAGTGCAGCAGCACCTTCTAAATCCAAGTTGTCGTGGTCGTTATCCGTTGTCGTTGGATTAAGCATTTTATTTCTAATTTTACCCGACCTGAGTTTCATTTATTTTAATGTTCGAATTATTATTTGTGGGACACCCTGTATATATTTGTCTAATTTGGTAGTTCAATTTAAAATTCCCATTTTATTTAAAAATTTCAATTAGAATTTTAATCTGATATCTAATTGATTCTAGAATTCGAAAATATGTTTATTTTCTTCGTAGGACCCTTTGTTTACAAGATACGTCGCGTGACCTTGCCGCGACTCGCGGGTATTGCTCGCTGCACGTGCGAAATTGTTTGCGCGCCTGAACGTTTTCGTTTCGTCTGACGCTTGAGATTTTCAATGAGAATCAAAATACGCTATGTTTCAGTTTTTTCAGGTTTCTTTATTTCCCTTAAATAATTTCTGTTCCTTTTTATAAGTCCATTTTTATTTTTCAAACAATAAATTTCTACGTTCCCAAAAAAAATTTAATGATCTTTTCGAATTTCTTTTTTGCATTACCTTATAGACTGTTTTTAGGCTTATTCCTTTAATCTTGTCTCGACTTAGTCTTTGCTTTTCCGCGAGAAAAATTATTATTTTAATTTCCAATTCTAGTTTCCTTTACTTAATTCGCTTATTCTCGATTTACTGTACGCGAATACATAGCAATTTCGAAACTAGTAAATCGTATTACACTTCCGATATCCATTTATGGACACAAATAGATCACTGGCAGTATAAATATTTATAGGCACATACAAATATCACATGTTCAGAAATTCATATATATTACAGGTGCACATAAAAATCATGTCATACAATATAAATAAGAAGGGTCATAATAATTGTGAATAAATTCAAGTAAATGACAAGGCATAAGGATCAATTAGCATGCAAAAAGTCTTAGTAGGTTAAGAGTTCGTGAGTTGAAGTCAAAAATAGGGTCTAAATTTTGCATTGTGCTCATTTTTCTCGGCAGGTTTGAATTTGAAGATAGGAAAGATGTGGAATTTTGAGTTGGGCTCCAGGTATTACGGGGTAAGACCGAGGAAGGAGATTGGGAGTTGGAGTACCGAGATGGGTTTGGACACAATGAAACGAATAATTCATAAAAACTTAGGTATGGTTTATTAAACCACTTACATCGCGAGATTGAGTATCCTGAGGTGGGTTTGGCTGGTCGAGCCGATTAAAGGTTTCCTCCAGGAGATGGGCCGACGTGACGGCGTGGTAACGAGAGCTTGGCTACGACAGACCGAACAACGGATGCACTATTGCACGCACTACCGAAAACTAGTTATCTCGGACGCGAGCAAGTCCAGGCTGAGAAACCGCTGTTGTGTTGCTCGGGACTTCGGGTCCCCTCGGGGGATTCCGTCTTATCTCGCGTACGGCCCGGCAACCCTTTCGTGTAGGGCCGTACCGAGTTCCATTTAATGGTAACAATTCTGTTACAAGGTGTATCACCAA
Source organism: Andricus curvator (assembly GCA_932195095.1). Classification (NCBI taxonomy): domain Eukaryota; kingdom Metazoa; phylum Arthropoda; class Insecta; order Hymenoptera; family Cynipidae; genus Andricus; species Andricus curvator. Next base: position 15,879 of record CAKNYM010016161.1, on the reverse strand, counting down.
TCATGAGAGTATCACCTAGTCTACGTACACCGTACACCATCTCCAATTTTGATTAAGCATCCTGAGGAACTTGTAGGTGAGCCACTGATAATTATTAACAGGCTCTGTTGTAGTATCTCCTTCAACCATTGTTATATCTAACTGCCCTAAATCCTCTTCTTTATCAACATCAGCAGTCAGAAATGATGCGTTCTCATCATCACCATCATCATCACCATCACCATCATCATCATTATCATCATCATCATCCTCTTGTTCAATTTCTTCAGGTAATAATTGTTGGACTTCATCGTTAGCTTCAAGCGGTGGTTGCTTAATTTCAGACTTTGATTCGGCCAACACTTGATTAACTTTTTCATTGGTAGAATATTTAGTAATGTAGACTAGTCTCTGCAGTGCAGTGGCGTCACTATAGGCTTGAACATTTCATTTAGGATACTTTCGTTATAGGCTTTACTCCTTTTTAGCATTCGATACTTCCGTCGTATCGCATTACTGGTTTTCACAATTTGACGTAAAGTATCCATCTGCTTGCTGAAATCCATGTTGATTTGACTGCAGCTCAATCAATACTGATGAACTGCTTTCGCTACATTTCTATTTATAGCAATGAGGTAGTTGAATATTCATCACAATCACCATAATCACACTAGTCGAGAAGCAATCTCCCAATCAATATTCTATCAACCGAAGTATCTTTGTTAGCATCCCTTTCTTCAACCACTTTAACCATCTACATTCTGCACCTCCACCACCACATGCACACTTTGTGCAACGTTGATTCAACGTTGTTTCAAAGTTGATTCAACATTGTTTCAACGTTGATACAACATTGTTTCAACGTTGCTTTAACGTTGATTCCACATTGTTTCAACGTAGCTTAAACGTTGAACCACCACCACCGCTGCCATCACCTCCACCTTCAGATGGATTTAGTGAACTGATGTACAAGGCGTACTCTTAAACAAGTTGAGAATGCAGCTGTATGATGCTTCATACAGATCCTAACGAACTTGTAGATGCTTTGCGATTATACATCAACTCTCATCATTCATTACAAAGTCCCGAGTGTCCAGTAATTGTCCACATATTGCATCAAAGAAACATAATGTTTTAGCGAGCATGACCATTATGAATTTTGGTTTTCACTATGTTTAATTTGTATAATTACGTTAATAGATTATTTTGTTAAACGAAGTTAAGAATCTACATTGTTAATTTAGGTTAAGTGTTTTTTCTTGAATAAACAAACATTTAAGGTTATTAAATATCAAAATTCATTTAAACCTGTACTCTTAGTTAAGTATTAGTATCGTTCCTTATAGCGTTGGATATTCACAGTCCACGTTTGGTTGCTTTCAAAATCCAATGTATTTCAGGCTATTATCCCTATCAGCGATGAACTTTACAAACTTTGTTGGGTTGAATTAAAAATCTAAAATATTGCTCGCTATCCTTCGTTTCAGTGCCAGTCGGTGAATGGCCGATCATTGCTTTAGCATTGTTTTAGATAGGGACAGAACCGTGTTATAGAAGACGTTGAAGCAGTACCTTACAGCCTCATATGTCGTACATGTGTAATACATAGCCTTATATAACACATAACTACACTATGTAACTCTATTTACTGTAAAATACTATTGCGTATCCGTAGAGTTCTAGAATTCAGGTATGGATCACATATCCAATATAGACGGTTCTAGAAATTTGTTGCAGGCAAGAGCCCTACGTGCACCGAACCTCATAGAACCTTCAATCGATCTTTCTAGAATGTAAGTAGAGTAGGGGTAATTGAGAATAAAAGGAGCATCAGGTTTCAGTGGCTGCAGTCTATCGTAGAATACAGTGCAAAGTCAGTCATCTGTTGAAAGTTCTAGTGAAAATAAAAAAAGGAATGTCTTTGGAGAAAAACGATCTCAAAGTGATCAACTCAGTTGGCCGTATGGATGGGATCATACCTACGAAACCGCTGTCTGACCTGATCCTTAAGAAGAGGTATACCGTTTCCAAGTTTCGTAAAGTTCAAACCAAGTATGGTACCAGAATTGTGGTTGAGCTGGAAAACCAGTTTGCAGTATTCCTACTTAAGAGAATCATGAAAGTTTTCGAGGATTCTATGTGTGAGAATACGTTTGAGAAGATGGAGGAAGCAACCAACAATCAAAAACTGTATTTCTGGTACTTCGAACCTATAATCTTTTGGAATTTAAATATGTACAATAATAATCTTCTTTTGTAAATGTTGTGTATTAAAGGTTTTGAAATAATAACAATAAATAAACAGTGCAAAGGGAAAAACTGTGTACTTTGAATATATGCGCATCAATTCACCTTAAGCACATTAATATTACTTGATTTAATTTACAAATAGATGAATTCAAATTTCGCGCGCTTTCCACATTGTTTGGAATGTATTTAAGACGAACTTTAACTTACTTCTGCAAAAGAATTTCGTTCCTTCTAGCGTTGAATATTTTTAAACAGCGTTGGGTTGAATTCAAAATCCAAAATATTGCTCGATATCGTTCTTTTTAACGCTGGACTTCAGGATACGCCGTTGGGTTGAATTTAAATTCCGTACTCTTGGCACTCATGTCATTCAACTTGAAGTCTCGTAAATAAATTTAAAAAAATTGACTGATCGATTTGGTAGAATTTGTGGGAATTTTGGGAGGGTCACCCGGTGAACTACACTCAAATATCTAACCTTTACTACTTTTAATATCCCTCCAATTTAACTGACTTGACGGTGGCGCCATCTGTTACTGGTAACCACCTATAGACTCGTCGTGTCTTAGCACTGACACGAACCATTATCGTCTGTCTGTGAATGAACGGTCACTGTTTTGTCGGCATTTAGTTTGGAACAGAACCGTGTTACAGACTTCACCAAATAGTACCTCGTAGCCAAGTGTGCCGTACAAGTGAACTGCACAGTCTTAGGTAATATATATTTATAATACACAGCTCTATGTAGCGTAAAAGACTACTGCGCATTACTATGTACTATGGAAGCCGACTGCGCATCCATAAGTATCATATAAGTCCACTGCGCAGCCCTGTGTACCACCAAACTGTACTGCGCATCCATATGTGTCGTATAAGCCTACCTAAAATGTACAAGTCTACTGCGCATTCATAAGTATTGTACAAATGCACTGCGCAGCTGCACGTACTGGAGAACTTTACTGCGAAGCTTTTTGCAGCATCAAACACTACTGTGCATTCATATGGGCCTTGCAAGTCTACTGCGCATCCATTATTGTCCTAGAACTGTACTGCGCATCATTATATGTGTCAGAACTCTACTGCACAGCCATATATACCAACAAACTGTACTGCGCATCAATGTGTATCATATAAGTCCATTTTTATTGTTTTGAAAAAAAAAGATATTTAGGGGTGCCGCAAGCCCCATGAAGTTTAACATGTCTTTCCCGCAAGAAAAAAAGACGTTTTTGTAAATCTTATTCAGAATCCTCAATATTATCTCGATCGAGTTGAAACTCTACATTTCTCTTTACAATCAGCCATAGAATACAAATAAAATATCACTTTTTAAATACGAACACCATAAGTCTGTTTTATAGGGTCCCAAAGAAACCCCATAAGTGAAAAAATGGGTTTTGCGAGTTTTTCGCGGTAATTATGACTTTTTTTGCGGTTTTTTCGGTGAAAATTATTTCTGGCACATGAAAGACCATTTCATACTGATGATTAGATGTTCACATAAATTGTTTAAACAATTTATTATTGTTTTTAGCAATTTCATCATAGAATGGAGTTAGAAAGACGCGGGTTTTTCACAAATTTTCCATTTCATGTTCAATTTCCAATGAGAGGGAAGTGATAGTTCATCAATGTTAACGAGAGTGATTGTTTAAACAATTTATTATTAATGGTAATAATATTCTCGTAAAAAAATGCTACAAAATTGCAGTTTAAAAAAAAATCAGTTTTAGTCAAATTTTCAATTAAGATAAGTTAAGTAATTAATTAGAGTCAAGAAAATTAATTGTTTAAACAATTTATTATAATTATTAATAATATTATATTTGAATAATGCTAAAAAGATGCGGTTTTTTTTTAATTTCTGGCTTTTTGTCCAATTTTCCTTTGAAGTGAAGTGATAATGAATTCAAGTTAACAAAATAATTGATTAAACAATTTATTATCATTGCTAATAATATTCTCTTTGCTTAATTGGTAAAATTTTGCGGGTTTTTCTGAAATTTTAAACAGTTTGTCTATTTTTCATTAGGCTTGACTTGATAATTAATTAGATTTAGCAAAAATAATTGTTTAAACAAATTATTATTGTTTATGACTATCTTCATCTATATCAATGCCTGATAGTTGCGGTTTTTCGGAAATTTCTACCTTCCTGTCCTTTTTTCACTTAGTGAGGTAATAATTAATTGAAGTTAACAAAAAAGTTGTTTGAACAATTTAATATTGTTCATTACTATCTTTCCTTAGATAAGTGCTAGAAAGTGGCGGTTTTTTCTAAAATCTTTCACTTTGCTTCGCCTGCTTAATTACTAACAATCAATAAATAAACATTAGAGAAAACTATATTTTAAATAATCTCTTTTCTTTTTGTGAACATATTTTTCTGAAATAAAACAGATATTTAAAATATTCTTCAAATTTTCTACACGGATCATATTGAATACAACTTTCCCTTGAATAATTTACTAAGAGACTTCAGTAAGGTGTCAGAAATGCAGCAATTGTGTGAAAACCTGTTTCTGCACCCGTTGCATGTTATACCTGGGTAATGGGTATATACCTAAGTTCCGGAAACATTGCATTGCATTGTAAAGCAGTGGTCGGCAAGCTCTTGACCAAGGCAGGGTACCCTGACTCCAATGACATGTAATTTGTCTATAAAAGTTGAAAATTTGAGAAGTATTTTGTATTAAATTGAATATTGAATTAAAGTTTTTCGATATTAAACTCCTTCAAATTTTTAAGTTTTCTAGGCAAGTAACATATCATTGGAATCGGAAAAATTCGTAGATGCTGATTATGCTATATTCAAATCGCTAGTTGAAAAATTAATAGTTTTTAAATTTCTTTACTTTGACCTGCCTGTGGACAAAGACCCCTGCTGGAGTAAGCTCATCCCACACTGAGATCCGTGAATAGAACGAAAATCTGTAGAAAAAATGAAGCCAGTACGGGCCTGACCATACCTGAAAAGCGAGCAAAAAGTTTACCGACCACTTTTGTAAAGGATTTTTACAATCTATTTTGATTTTGAGTCAGTTTCCCTCTTTGAGTTCGACTGCAGACATTTGGCGTGGATAGCCTTGGCTGCAGCATTAGATATCGAACGCAGATTGCGTGAAAATATCTATATAATTGATTATATGGATCGGGACATTACCGGAAGTAGATTACCATCCAATTTACAAGTACTTCGGGTTTTCTTTTATAACCATCATCATTTGAAAGTCAGTATACAGGAGAGGGCTGTTTTAGTGTTGAAAGAAGTGAAAAGTTTTTGGACAAAAGTACGCTTACCTGTGCGAAAAGACCAACAGTGTTTAACAAAGATAAAAGATCTATTTGGGAAATGGCGGAATCTTCAAAGGAGATCAAGTCGTCAGTCAGAAACGCAAGTGTATTGAAGCGTATTGACGAGGAGGTCAGACGTAAACGAGTTCATGAAGAACAAAAACATGCAGGTATGCTATTTAATCATTATTTGAAAATAAGTTTTATTCTGAAATTGAAAATATTCTAACAAATACCAGTTAGTCAAACACTAACTTTTCTTGAAATTTGAAGTCATTCCACACAGGGATAAAAGTATCAAGAAAGTTCCATTACATTTATTAATTTCAAAATGTTTTCAAGTTCTTATGGGATTTATATCTCTATAAAGATTACTGGACCGAATCCATTTCTAATCAGTCAGGTTCTATACTTGAAGTCGCAGAATCTTTCGAGGACAGAATATGTTATGCGTATTTGAATTTTTTGCCTTGTTTTTCAAAAGAATCCCAGTTTTCTCTCGAACTCGCGAGAAAATTAAAAAAATGGTCAGAATTAACAAAATGACGGCGGGTTTTCTGAGAATATTAATAGTCGATTTTCTTAAAAAATCCACGCTTATATTTTTGTTTCCAATTTTTTGTTGAATTTGTACTATCGTAGGGAAAATACCCTGAGAGTTAAATACGGGCCTAACAACCTTTACGGCTAGGAGAATTTTTTTCATGAAATCGAATTTTCGCATTTTTCTTGCAAACAACAACAGAAAAATTCAATATTTCCATCGGGAAACTGCAGTTGCAGTTGAAGAACCGATTCTTTTAACTATAAAAATCTGTCATTAACTATATTATAAATTGCTTTTTCGTGCAAATTTATTTCTGGAGTTTTACCCATTATTGTGAATCTGAATGTGCATAGAGACATTAAACTATCACAGAATCATAGAAAAAATTAATAAAGACATTTTTCGAATTTAAATTGTCCATTTATATATAAAATTTGAAAGAAAACTGAAAGCACTAGAAACATATGGGCAATTTCTGTGAAAGGGGGCGAACCCCACCTTTTTATTTAGAAAAATATTTTTTACAACTTTTTGTTTATATGGAACAGATATTCCATACATTTTATGCGGGCTAAACTATTTCTGTGGTCAAGGGAATTTTTTTCTTGGTGAAAATTAAATTTTTTTATTTTTCTCGCAGATAGTGCAAGATATCATAAATGAGTAGAACTTTTTGTAGAACTTTTTTACTATTGTCCGCAAAAGTTATTGAGCCCGCATGAAATTCACAGGGTATTTTCCCTATGATAGTAAAAATTTAACAAAAAATTGACAAGAAATATAAATGTGCGTTTTTTTTTAGAAAATCGACTATTATTATTTTCAGAAACACCGCCGCCATTTTGTCATTCTCAACATTTTCATAATTTTGTTGCGAGTTCTGAAAGAAGGCAATAAGGTCTACCAGAATCTGAAAAGAATCTTAAATATCTCAATTAGGTCGAAAGTTATATACGTTTCAAGAGAAAATTTGCATTTTTTTTTAAATTCCCATTGATTTAACATGGGAAAAAGTCAGCTTTTTGTAAATCTAATATTTAAACGCGATAATATGTTACAAATAATTCCGTGTTCCAGTATATTGTTCAGAATTCGTCAGGGAATAAGAATCAATCATAAATATTTGGGTTGAATAATTTTAAGCCACTCTTATCGGTCCCAAAAGAAAACCCCATAAGTGACAAATTTGAATTTTACGTAATATTGCAGCTTATTGACGCTTTTTAAACGTTTAAAAAAATAAATAATCATTAATCCAAAATTTAAGAATACCCAGTCATTTTTTAACTAATACATATTCAATTGCTTAAACAATTTTAATTCCTTTAAATTTTTTTTAGTTAACTCGCGAAATGAACGTATTTTCTAGACTTTATGAGTTATTTAATCAATGATAACAATAAAATAATTTGTTTAAATAATTTTGCAATTATTTAAATAATACGTATTTGTTCAAGTATATATTTTACCTAAAAAAAGCAGGAGAAACATTTTATCTCACTAAATTTTAAACAAATTTTAATATTTTCAAGTATTAATATGTTTATTATGAATACTCGCAGATGTTTAAACAAACTCAAATTTTTCAAGCAAATTTTCTCGTTAACATATTTTATTTTTGCTATTTTTCGACAGATTGAGATATTTTTATGTTCTACTTTTCTTTTTTAAGAATACTCTAGAATATTTAAACATATCAATATTGTTTAAACAATTAAATATTAGTTAAAAAATGACTGGGTATTCATAAATTACCGATGAATAATTATCTATTTTTACAAAACTTTTAAAAAGCGTCAATAAACCGCAATATTACGTACAATTCAAATTTGTCACTTGTGGGGTTTTCTTTGGGGGCCCATAAGAGTGGCTTAAAATTATTCAACCTACAAATTTATGATTGATTCTTATTCTCTGACGAATTATGAACAATATACTGGAACACAAAATTATTTGTAACATACTATCGTGTTTGAATGTTAGATTTACAAAAAAGCTGACTTTTTCCCATGTTAAATCAATGGGAAACTTCATGGTCTTTGCGCCACCCCTAAATATGAACAGATTTTGCTCAAATTTGGAGGAGAGTTTTTTTTTGGGCATTCGAACAAAACTGGGGGGTGAGAGCAGAGAAATTCGAGAAGTGAAAAATGAGGGCCACCCTAAGGACTACTATTTCAGCATTGTGGGGTGGGGGGGAGTTAAATGAAATTGTTTTTCATTTGAAAAAGAACTTTTTTTTCAATATCAACGATTATATTTTCGATTAAAATTTTATATTTAAAGGTCGCAAATTCAACTCCTTAGTTGAAAATTGATCTACTTTCTTGAGAATTCATTTTTTGCGTTGAAGATTCATAATTTTAGTAGAAAATTCATCTCTTTGGTCAAAAATGGTGAACTAAATAAACTAGTAATAAGAATGTTTTATAAGTACTTACTTATTTAAAAAACCTGTTATTTCAAAAATACTGACCCATGATTGAAAAATAATTGAACATGTCCTTTCTCCAGATTTCTCAACAAAATACACTGCAAGCGAGTCTAAATTAACTGTAATTTTAATTGGTTCCTTACATCGGTGTAAGTTATTTACTTATTATGTCTGCCAGTAATTTAAAATTTATATCTTCTTAATTTCAGTTCATATTTCGGAAATGCATCAGTCATCCAGTTCTAGCAGTGCTTCGCTGGAAGAGAGACGACAGATAGCTAAAGATGAACATGCAGCAGACCCTGATTTCGCAGCACCCATGTCTGTAGATCAATCTTTTACTTCTTTTATAAATTAAGATTTAGATGCAGAAGCGACGTCATCCGAACCAAAGCAAAAGATTATGTCACTAAAGCTTGACTCAGCTCTAGACGCTGATAAAGTAAGTGACAGACAAGCCACACGTATTTTAGTGGCTGCCTGCGAATCTTTCGGCATCGATCCTAATAGTCAGGCCCGAACTGACCATCTGGAATTTGGGAGATTTCCCGGTGGGCCGCGAGCCTTGAGGGCCACCGAGGGCATACCAAAAAACAACAGTGCGGACGATATCGTCTTTTTTCTCTCTACTAATATCGGGACCGTAAGTCCTGACACTTGGGAAAAAGTAGCTCTATCTCAGTAAAAAAAATCGCACTGAGAAAACCTCCAAACCACTTTCTTCCTGGAACATTATTTTTAAAAGGATTTCTTAAGCCTTCTGCTTCCACTAATTACTTGACAGAGTGTATCAAGAAGTCTTTATTTATTGGAAAACCCATTCTGCTAGTTCCTAATAACCACTCTTCCAATTTGTCTTCGATATTGTGACCAAGTACAGATTCCGGACCAACACGACCTGAAGTTTCTCGTGCTTTTCCTTGGAGTTCATTACGCAGCGTTGTTGCTTCTGATTACGTGAAAAATGTCCTTTTAGGTTTACTGATCGTAGCTTAAGGTGATTTAGGAATTTTCTCCGCATTCTAACCTATAAAATAAAAAAAAATGAGTTCTTAGTTTGATAATTAAAATTCTTTGTCAATAATTTTATCAATAATAACTGAATAATATACGTGTGAATAATCTAACATATTAAATCAATAAGTACTATGGCCAAAACTGGAAAACGTATGCACCACTTGTGGCCATGGCATGACCAAAAGTAGCACTTGTATACTTTTGCTGTACCAGTTGTGGCCATGGGCTTTTTTATTCATATTTTAGGTTATTATCAGTAAATTTATGTTTTTTTACTTACTATTAAGGTTTTTAAGTAGCATATAATATAAACATTTAAAGAAGATTATGATTTTCAACAAATATCAGTAATTCATTCACCGGGGTGTTCTGCAGATTCTTATAAGAAGTAATTAAAATTGCCGAGGTTCAACACGCGTCCACATATGTTTTCAATTATTTCTTAAACTATTCTTTTAATGCCCTATAGAAAAGAGTTCACAGCGTTGCCAACATATCAAAAACCCCTATAAATATACTACATAATACAATAGTAAGAACTAAATATTTCAGATTAACTTATAAATCTCAAAGTGGCCACAAACAGTGGCACAGAAGCAGACCCTTTTTTTCAAGTCTTCGCAGTTGGGGGCTACTTGGTAATGGACACGCGTCACCCTTTTTTTGCACTACTATTCCCTCACGAGACTTTAGCATAGCTCATTAAAGTCCAAATTATGCGCACTCAATTTACAGGAAAATATACAATTTTATCCACGTTTTATGGCCCAAGCTTTATCAGTGTACTGAGCTCTTTCTTTAAAATCTTTATTCATCTCGATATCTCCATTCAAGCCGGAGATACTTTTTTCTTGCATTAACAATTCTGGTAACCACAATTTTTAATATTTTAAAATGTTCAAAGTTGGGATCCATTTACAAATAAACAAGTAATCCACTTGAATTTTTTCCATTTTTCCGGACATTTTTGCGACTTTAGGAACGGCTGAAAGTTGACCTTCCAAATCTAGGCATTGAAAACAGTGATTTTCTCCAGATTTGTTGCTCTTACAACAACAGCAAATTCTTCACCGAGATACGAGAAACGTCGTTGAACAGGTAGAAAGATTTCGGATCAGCATTCCTAAATGCGAACTCAGTGCGATTTTTTTTTCACTGAGATGAAGATACTTTTTCCCAAGTATCAGGACTTTCTGTCCCGATATTAGATACGTCGACGTCAGTGCGCACGCGCCGGAAAGAAGCGCTATATACGCATGAGGGGGTGGGAGGGATTATGGTTTGTCCAAAAATTATTATATTGCTCAATATATTATAGCTTAACAACGGGGGGCGGGGGGTACAAAAAAGGGCCGCCTTCCTAAAAAATGCCAGGGCCGCATTGATGTCCCAGTCTGTCCCTGCTAATAGTGTTGTCGTCTGTCGATCTTCAATTCGCAGGTTTCGAGAAGAATCTCGCGCTCAGTACGCCAAAACCATCCGACGAAAGTACGGAAAAGTTACGGACAAAGCATTTATCGTACACTGGGACGGAAAATTACTTCCATCTCTAACAGGGTAAGGAAAGGTTGATCGATTGCCCGTAATTGTTAGTGCTGAAGAGAACGAAATTCTGCTAGGAGTTCCCGAGCTGGAGAGTGGATCAGGACAGGAAGAAGCTGAAGCTGTTTTTGAATGCCTTCAGGAATGGGGTTTTACTGACCTTATACAAGGAATTTGCTGCGATACGGAAGCAGCTAACACTGGTGTTCGAAACGGTGCCTGTACTTTGCTGGAAGAGAAAATTGGAAGGCATCTTTTATATTTCATGTGCAGACATATTCCAGAGTTTCTCCTGAAGAGTGCATTTGAAGTAAAGTTCGGGAAAACAACAGGTCCATCCGTTCCTTTTTTCAAAAAATTTCAGGATGAGTGGGCTTGTGTAGATTCCCAGAACTACGAACCTGGAATCAACGACCCATATGTAAAAAAAGCCCTAAAGAATAAGGAAGAAAATATCCTGGTCTTTCTCATGGTTAAAGTTAATAAAAGAGGCAAAAAACTGGTGGAGTCCCTTGAATCGTGCGACCTAGCGCTCTGCAATGGTCGTTTATTTTCTGATAGGCTGGGTCAATTTACCTACCTAACAAAAAGAGGCTGCAGTACTATTGATTTATGTTGGTTAAGTATCGACTGCGCAAATATTGTTAACGATTTTTCTGTCCACAATATTTCGGACCAATCAAATCATTTACTTGTTGCTATCTATTTTAATATTGTACTCAAGGGTTCTAGGGAAAGAGAGCCTAACAAATTTGTCGGCGTATCAACGTGTGTAAAATGGAATTACGAGAGAGCGAACACCTTTTATACTGCTTTGTCAAATTCACCGCTTATATACAATAATGATGTTAACGCTGACTTTTTGTATAATAACTTAATTTCCGCAATATCGCATGCTGCCAACGAATCAAATATGCTAGTACAGAGGGGCGCTCCCAGTACCTCCGGCCCTTATAACCAGAAAAATGTCTGGTTCAACTCGCAGTGCGCTCGTCTGAAAGGGATTGCTGCACGTACTTATAAGCAGTATTCTCGTAATCGTTCTGAGTTTTCCTTGACCCGTTATATCCAGTCTCGAGACTCATATCGAATGACAACCAAAGTAGCAAAGGAAGAGCATTCTAAAACAACCCTTATGAGATTAGCAAATGTTAAAAATAGTAGGGAGTTTTGGTAGACGGCAAAATTGTTCGACACTAGGTCTGAATATGCAAACTTATTAAGCACGAGTGACTGGTTTAAATTTTACCGGGATTTTTTTCCGCCCAGAGTGTTATCAGATGGTAATTTTATATCAATGTTGGACCCAGTTCTTGATACGGATTTTACCTTACTTGAAATACAAAAAATTATCTCGGGTTTTAAAAAGAATAAAGCTGCAGGTCCGGATGGTATAAGTAATGACTTCTTTAAACATCTATCCCCAGAATGGGACTATTATTTGCTCAATCTTTTTAATACTGTTCTTAATTCTGAAAAAGTTCCTAACCAATGGTCTGTTGTTGATATGTCTATGCTTCATAAGATGGGTGATAAACATGACCCATTAAACTATCGAGGGATAGCTCTTATGAACTCAATCACTAAAATCTTTACGACGCTACTCACTGTTAGATTATCAACATGGGCGGAAGCATATAAACTGCTGCCAGAGGAGCACGCGGCTTTTAGAAAGGGGAGGAGTTGCAGAGACCACTTATTTACACTCTATTCGGTAATAAGCATGCACTTTGCCACTAACAGGAGAGATTATTTGTACGTCATCTTTGTCGATTTTAGGAGGGCATTTGACTCAATCAGTCATACTAAGCTTTGGGCCAAACTAAATGACCTTGGTGTAAGCGGAAAAATTATTAGGATTTTGGTCTTGTTTTATGCCAACGCCGGTCTAAGGGTCAAATGTGGTGAGTCCTACTCGGAAACAGTCGACGTGACTCAGGGGGTCCTGCAGGGTGATAGCTTCAGTCCTCTCCTCTTCATTCTTTTTGTGGCTGATATTGTTAACTTTTTTATAAAGGAAGGTATGAAGGGTGTGTTGCTGAATGCGGTCAGATCTCTAATTATGCTTCTCTTCGCGGACGATATAGTTATCTTTGCTACTTCTTGGCACGACGCTCGTGACAAATTAAAAGTTCTAGAGGAGTATTGTGATCAGAATGGCCTTCAGCTAAATCCAAAAAAAACAAAGATCGTCCCTTTTCGTAAGGCCGGTAAGTTGAAAAAACTTCGTCCACTTATGTGGAAAGATTCATTCATTCTTGAGTTTGTTAACACCTACACGTACCTCGGAACCCCGTTCTCGCCAACGGGTAAATTTAAAGTTGCCAAAGACCATTTCGTCAGGAAAGGGACGACAGCAATTTATAGAGTGTGCAGTATTCTGAATAAGTCTAAAAATAACTCATGGGAAGCCACTGTCGTGCTCTTGAGATCAATTATCGAGGAAAATTTTTTAAACAATTATTCTACTGGCCCAGAAACACCCCTGCGCACTTTATCCGAGTGGAAGCGGGATTAGATTAAGTAAGCGTCAGAGCGTTCCAACGCGCCTATAATTGGTGGATTTCTATAACTGATATGAACGATGACAGGTTGCCTAAGATTTGTCTGAGGAGCCTCTGCGAGTTGGACCAGGCTAGTGCCGCAAGTATAGAATTTAATTGGGCTTCGCAATTCAAGTCCCTACTCGAATCTATAGGCGAACTTGATACATGGAATCGGAAGTGGATTCACCCTCATGTGGTTACCGTAGAAAAGACAAACATAATAATTAAGTAGGCAAATGATATCTTTAGCACTGCTATTGATCGTGTGACCAAATCTAACTATAACAGTCAATTTAGAAAACTAAGTCAATTGAACCTTACTGAACCTTATCTACCTATATTTCAATTGTAGTATGGGAAAAAAGCGGGTGGTTAGTCAATTGAGTCTTTCAGACTCCACCAAGATCAGACTATATTTTAATGGTTCGGCCTACGTGATTGATTCAAATCAAATTTGCAGTTTATGTAACTTGATGGAGTTTGAGGATCTTTCTCATTTTCTACTCCATTGCCCTATCCATAACGAATTCAGAGCGCACTACATTAAAAAATACCTAGAAGGGTCAAAAACTGACTCAGAATCTATCGAGCTTCTTTTAATTCTACGAAATATTGACCAACTGAATGACATTTTTAACTACATTGTGCAAGCGCTGAGAGTTAGATCTTTTATTATTAATGAGTAAGAGTCTGATTTTAAGTGCACTGACCTTTTTGTGTACATTGATCTGTTGCGTCGCGTGCGAACAATTTATTATTATTTTTTTTTTAATTTTTATAGCTATAACTTAGGATTATTGTGATACGAGCGTAAACTCGAGACCCCCTTGCAACAGCCAGCGGCACATTACAAGGAGCCATAATTAAGTGGAATTGTGCAGACTAGCTTTTTAGTGTAAAACACATTTTATTTTAGTTACTTGATGTGCGATTCCTTTTGTATCTGATTTTGAATTTGTATAATAAATTAAATCTTGAATCTTGAATCTTGATTACTGCCGGGAGGAATACAGGGAGATCCTTGAACTGGCAGTAATATTTTTGTGCGGCATCGCAAAGCGTGAAATTTTTTTTCGTCGTCCAAGTGCTATGCATCAGGCAAGATGGATGGGAAAAGCCATTTACTGCCTGAAAATGTTCCTGCTGCGAAAGGAATACCTTATGTCTCCAGCGGAGGAATCTGCTTGTAGGAAGATTTGCGTTTTCCTGGTATTAATTTACATCAAGTATTGGATTGAAGCTCCACGAGCAGACAAAGCCCCAGTTCAGGATCTGCAATTAATAAAATACTTGTAGCTCTATGCTGAAGCAAATAGGGAAGTTTCTGAAACCCTCTTAAACAAAATGAAAACCCACGTATGGTACTTACCTCCACAAGCAGCAGCGTTAGCCTTTTTTGATGATGAACTAGTGCCAGAAAATAAAAATTTAATGAGGAAAGCTTTGGAAACGGAAGACCAGCATCCGGAGAACTTGAAGCGCCTGCCAGCATCATCCATTCAAGACATTCTCACAAAGAATATCGACGCTTTTATCTCAAAAAAATCCAAATATTTTTTCACGGGCCTCCAAATTAACACATCCTTTCTCAGCAAAGACGCGAATCTTTGGAAAACTGATGTAGAATACCAGCAAGGTGCGACCGTAGTCAGAAAATTAAAACGATGTAGCAGAACTGTTGGATATGTGAGAGTTACGCGGCAGCGTAAATAAAAGTCAAGGAAACAACACTTTATTGTAAAGTAAATATCTGATATATTTTGAGTAAAAAGGTACAAGATTGAGTGTTTGAAGAAAAGTGGAATTTAGCTGTACAAATCTGAATTGGGCACTGAATAAAAGGAAACTGTAAAAAGATTGAAAAATAGGAAAAGGTACAAAGCTGTGAACAAAGGGTTTTCCGCGTGCTTTCCCGACGGCTCGTCACGACGGAACTGAACGGGTGTTAGGCCCTTGGGTCCTTAGTCAAGAGGCCAGCCCCTTCCACTGCTTCCTTGATGTATCGCAAATATTGTAGAATCTCCAACACCCCTTCTCAACGGTATTTGCGAAGCTGCTAATCCAGAAGTCCACATTTCTCCAGCATGAACTGCAGCTTCAGTTTTGTTAACGGCTTTGTTAACATGTCGGCAGGCATCTCGTCCGTAGAGCAGTACTCGTACTGCATAATCCCTTGGTCCTTTAAATCTTTTGCATAATGGTATTTGGTATCAATATGCTTGATCCGGTGGCTGAACTTTTTGTTGTAAATTAGTTTTAAACAACTCTGG
>CAKNYM010016158.1:0-14858 GCA_932195095.1 Andricus curvator | reverse complement strand
AGTGCCGCATTGTGCCTTTGGATGTAGGTCGTTCCCGCATGAGTTGGACAACTAGATAGTATGTGTCCTAGATGCTCGGGGTGTGCATGACACGCTATGCAGCTATCATCGGGAATGTCTTGGCTCAAAATGTGGCGACGGTATGTTAGAGTGGAAATGACACCGTCTTGACATGCCAAAATGAAGCCCTCCGTGCCCGACTTCAATCCGGGTGATCTAAGGAAAGCAAACGTTAGCTCATACGACATCGACTGATCTTCCACATTTCTGTGGAAGATGCCGTGCATCCTCTTGTCGAGGAGCTGTTCGTGGAAGTTTTTCTCCTGTGCTTTCTTAATCCGGGCCTTCAGGAGTGAGTATTCAAGATGGATAAGATTTGATGCATTTTGCTCACCCCTAATATTGAAGTCAAGGCCGAGTGTTTCAGCAGCCTCCTCCGCTGCTTTGTACAGAAACGGCCCTTTTCCCACTTCTTCGTGTTTCCTGACCATTTTAAGAAGAGGGTCTTGTCCATTTGCAACTATATGTGCTGTACCCAGAATAATTCTGTTGTGAAGACATTCAAGATTCAGTATTCCGCGACCACCTAGGCGGCGTGAGATTTAAAGTCGCGGAACAGAAGACTTAAGGTGCATGCTCTTGTTCATGTGCAAAACCTTTCGCGTCCCGATATCAAGGGATCTGAGCTCGTCCTTCGTCCATGGAACCACTCCAAATGAATAGAGTACTACCGGGACGGCAAGCATGTTCGTTGCAGATACTTTGTTTCTCGCCGACAGTTCGGAAGACCAAATCTGCCGGATGAGACGTTTGTATCTGCATCAGAGAGTATCCTTTATAGATGTCGCGTCCTGAATGCGGCTCTGTGGCACGCCCAGGTATGTATAGGTCTCTCCAGCGCAAAGGTGTCGTATAGCGCTTCTGTCAACGAGCTCAGGATCTTCGGGGATGCCATTAAGTTTTCCTTTCTTCAAATTAACTTTGGCGCATTTGTCTAACCCGAATTCCATTCCAATCTCTTGAGTGTACTCTTTGACAATTTTCAGAGCTAGATGTAGTTTCTCTTGATTCCTAGCATAGATCTTAAGATCGTCCATGTAAAATACATGAGTGACCTTATGCTTTCGGTTTCCAGGTTTGCCGCAGAGATACCCTTCGGAATGGCGAAGTGCGAGAAATAGTGGCAATAATGTGAGGCAAAAGAGGAGAGGGCCATGTTGTCGCCCTGAAATACACCTCTCTGAAAGGTGATACTGTTAGTGATCACACGATGTTTTCCAGATGAGATAGTAAATCTGGTTTTCCAAAGCGGCATTAATGTCTCTATGCACCTCACGATGTGTGGATGAACCTTTAGGCTTTCCAACAGACAGATGATAAGTCTATGGGAGGTTGAATCGAAAGCTTTCCGGTAATCAATCCAGGCCATCGATAGAAATCGCTGATAGTATGCTGCGTCTTTACAGACACATCTATCGATGAGCAAGTTCTCCCGACATCCTGCTACGCCTTTCTTTGAGCCACGTTGTTCATACATCTCTCGCCATACAGGTCCAATTGTCCGAACAATCCTATCATTTAGGATAGCTGTGAAGATCTTGTACAGTGTGTTCAGACAAGTTATTGGCCTGTAATTCTTAGGGTCAGCTAAGTTGCCCGTCTTCGGCAGGAGCACTGTGCGCCCTTCCACCAACCACCCCGGAATAGGCTCTTCCGACTTTAGATATGAGGTGAAAATTCGGGCCAGATGCTGGTGGGTTGAAGGAAACTTCTTCCACCAGAAGGTCTTGATGCCATCTGGTCCTGGAGCGGAATAGTTCTTCATGCCTCTTAATACGTTTTTCACCTCCTCGGTAGTGATAGGTGGGCATTCCTCCTCAGCTGTGATGAGGGCATTGCACAGCTCCTTGAAGCTGTTTATGTTCTTTGAGCCTTCTTTAAGTGGATGTTGGACTTCGTAGACTTCTCTCCAAAATGCTTCGACCTCCTCTGGTTTGGGCGGATGGTAGACAGTAACTGGAGGGTCTTGGAAGAGTCGAGATGGGTCAGACGAAAACTGTTGATTTTCTCTGACCCACCTCTCTCTCCGCTCTAGACTTCTCCTAGCGTCAGATAGTACTCGTATTCTGTCAACAATATGCTGCCTGATGGTCAGTAGCTTTGACTTGTTGATTGTGTGATGACGGATCCGCAGTTCGCGCGTGAACTGTCGAACCTTGGCAGTGAAAGTCCTGCCAGATGTTATGTAGTCAATCACACACTGAATGCGGGACGCGTATTGTCTTGTCCAGGCTATCTTTGTGCTAAGTTGATGCATTCGTCTTTTGGTCTTATGATCAACCGTTGGTTTTGTTTTACGGTTTGCATCTGCCAAAGTTCTCGCTGCATTGTACACACTACAATTGATAGTCCAGAGGTCGGATTCTTTGGAAAAATCTCCACGAAGCTCATCATCCAGTTCAGTCAGATCTTTGGGCTTGGGAGAAACCTGAATGTTGATGTTTCTCCGGGTCTTGAAGCATCGTTCTCCCTCTATTGGATGCCTGTTCGAGGCTGGTCTCAGTGTCGCCTCTCTTTCTCTGTTGCCGGCTTGTTCTGGCTGCGGTTGTGTAGGCGCTCCGCTTATATAACCCCTTTTCCGGAGGTCCTCGGCACGGTTTCGCAAACGTTTTTGCGAAAAATCCGAGAGCTCTGGGTGTTTCTCGCACCACAGAGCATGCAGTCGCGCCATGTAACCTTTTCGTTCAGGGGCCATACTGGTATCATAGCACTCCAGCAGGTCGTCCCTGAGTCGATCCGTCCACTCAAAAGTAACGAGATTCCGCCGGTCAATCGCATTGACTCGGTCTTGATTGGCTCCCCCAACTCTAGGGTAGTCGGCATTGTTGTCCGACCCATTGTCGGGAGCCCTGCGCGTTCGATTGTTTTGAACCGCACTTCCTACAACTATGTTTGGTGTTGTCATTGTTGTTCCCACGAGCAGCTAGGGAAAAGGGTGAGTCCATCCTTGTAGAGCCCCGCGTGCAAGGATAAGGCTCACCCAGGTACCATTCAGCTTTCGGCACGGTTGTTACGCCTTCGCTTAGGAGTTATTCCTTCGGGACCATCCCTGGACAATTGTCCGCGACTGCTTATTAATTATTGTAACCATATTCAGCTGAAACCCTTGGTACAGGGACCCTCTATCCGCAACTCGAGGACGCGTCCGGTGGCTTTGTCATAGGCCCTTCGGTTCGAATCCCAAGGAATCAAAACCGAATATATATATATATATTGTGTAAAAATATAAAAAATTGTTTAATTATTAACAAAGATTAGCTTTTATGACAGTCAGAATGACCCTTTTTTCAGGGCAGGTATATACTCGAAGTTATAAACCGCTTGACTTGAATTCATAAAAATTCGTCTCAAGATATAAATATATGTCTTCAAGACATAGAAACTTGTCTCCAAGACATAAATTGAAGTCTGGCACCTTCTCAATAAGGAGACATGCTAGAGTCGAATTTTTCGACTTCAACATGTCTTGATTGGGGGCAATTGAAGTCGAAACGAAGTCGAAGAATTTTGACTCGGGCTGCTACACCTTTTTTCGAGCCACGTTGTTTGTACATCTCTCTCCACACAGGCTCAATTCGTCGAACAATCCTATTGTTTAGGATATCTGTAAAGATCGTATACAGTGTGTTCAAACAAGTTATTGGCCTGTAATTCTCTGGGTTGGAAATGCAAGCAGGTATTTTGTAAAAAATGTATCTTTCATGGTTGAAAATTCAATTGTTTTGCTGACCATTCGTCTGTTTGGATGGAAAATTCATATTCTTTTGTTGAAAATTCAACTCTCTTCTGAAAAATGCAACTGTTTGTTGAAAATTTAACAATTTTGTTAAAAATTCATCTGCTTTGGTTAAAAATTCAACGGATTTGTTGAGAATTTGAACTTTTCGATAGAAAATTGATCTTTTATGGTAGAAAAGTCATCTCTTTTGTTTGAAATAAATACATCAATTTGCAAATTTTGAAAAAGATGGAAAGGCTGGTCTTTGAACAATAATAGTCAGGGAAAACGAAAAATTGGTCAGAAAAAAATCAGAGAAAAATCAGGGAAAAATTAGGGAAAAGTCACGGAATTTTTAAAATGAAATTGTTCGGCCACCATGTTGAATTGAAAAAATGTCTATCAATAAAAGCGCATTTTCAGGTTATTACGGGACAATTATTTCACGAAATAAGAATATTAATTTAGCATTGAAAATCAGCATACACTTAGAAAATAGTTGAGTTTTCAATAAAATAATTAAATTTCAAACCAAATAGTTCAATTTTGAAACCATAATAAGGGATCGTGCCTAAATTACGTAAGACGTTTTTCTTTTGTTTAAATAAAGACGAGAATAAAATTTATGTGAAGTTGAAAAGGACACAACGATATAAACAAAAGGAAAACGTCTTACGTAATTTAGGCACGATCACTAACGAACTTTTCCGAAGGCAGTTAATTTATTAACCTGAAAATAGTATATTGTGCTACAAGTTGAAAAAGCGAGAGATTTAAAACGAGTGTGAAGTTAGCTACCCGAGCGGAGCGAGGGTGGCTATCACACGAGTTTTAAATCGTCGCTTTTTCAATGTGTGGGACACGATACTTTTTCTATAATTTGTGCAAAAGTGCTAGTTTTTGTTTACCTGTTTTTTGTGTAAAAAGAAGGCGATTTTTTGTCGATTGACGCAACAATGACAATGGCAATTATCAAAACCATGGCAATAATATGGCAGTAATAATAAACTGGTTCTCACAATTGAATAGTTGGCCCATAAAGTTGAGGGCTTCAAAATTTCCGATTTTTCGTGAAAAAACACCAAGCACAGTATTTTCGGAGAAACTGACGGTGTTTTTTTGCTTTTGCCAAGTGACAAAAGTACATACAAAATACACAATTCGAGACTTTTCAGGAAATTGATTTTAGGTTAGGGACGACAGTCGGAAAACAGAATGAAGTTGGCTGCGCACGATGCACGAGTACACCCGAGGCAGCACGAACCCACCCGAAATAACATTTACTTTTGTCACTGTGCCTCACTTTTATCACTGTCCATTTACTTTTTCCACTGCATCTGTCCACTTTTGTCACTGTTGCCCGGAAAGGTCGACACTGCGCATGCGCCACGTCATCGACCAAAAATCGATCACTTTTTACACCAAAAACAGGTGGAAAAACTGGCACTTTTTCGCGAATTATAGAAAAAGTACATTTTCAACCAAATATATACTTTCCAACCAAGAAAGATGAATTTTTAACCAAATATTTTAATGTTAAAAAGAAGTTAATTTTCAATCTAATAGGTGCATTTAAAACAAAACAGTTAAACTTCCAGTAAGAATAGACGAATTTTTAAGTTAATGTTGGAATTTCAACAAAATAGTTGAATTTTTGAGCCAAAAGACAAATTTTTTAGAAAAGCATTGAATTTCCAACAAAATAGGTTTATTTCCAACCAAGAAAGAAGAATTTTCAACGAAAAAGGATTAATTTCTTACCATAAAAGATGATCCAAAAAGACGAATGCTCAACAAAATATTTGAACTTTCGATCAAGAAAGATAATTTCTTAGCAAAATAATTGAATTTTTAACCAAATAATTGAATGTTCAACCTACAAGGGGAACTTTGAATGAAAAAGATTAAAATCTAACCACAAATATTTGCATTTTTAACCAAATAGTTGAAATTTCAGTGAAAAGGGACGCAATTCCAACAAAATAGTTGAAGTTTTAACAAAATAGTTGGATTTTTGGGTCAAAAAGACGAATTTTTAGAAGGCAGTTGAATTTTGGAAAAAAAGTTAATTGTCCACCAAACAGCTGCATTCACAACCAAACAGTTGAACTTAGAACCAAATCAGATGAATTTTTGAAGAAAATAGATACATTTTTAACTAAATATCTAAATTTTCTAGCAAAAAAAAAAAATAATTTTTTAGAATAAAGTTGAATTTTTAATTGAAAAGTTCACTCTCAACGAAGAAAGATGAATTTTTAACAACAAAAAAAGACTTTTCTATTATAAAAGATGATTTTTTTATCCAAACAGGGGAATTTTCTTATTGAGTTCCACTAATTCAGTTCGTATTCAAGCAAAAAAATGAGAAAAAGGAGAAAAGCATTGGCTTTTCTTACTCAATAAATATTTCAACGGATATTTTTCCCATTACGGATTTTTTATTCTGTACTGCTGTAGAAATTAAAACTAACCATTATTTTATTCTTGTAAAAGTTTTCTTAAATTGAAAATTAAACTAAATTCCCGGTCCACGTAAAAATTCCCGACCATTTCCCGGTTTTTTCTAGTCTAAAAAAATTCCAGGTCATTTCACTGTTTTCCCGGTCCAGTGGCCATCCTGCTTAAGCATTTTACAACAATTTTATCATGCATTTTGAATGAAAATTACTAAAAATAAGTAATGTGCTGTAAAATGAAATTTTATTCAATTTTTGAAGAGTGATCTCAAATGTAAACTTACTCAGGGTTATTCATTGCGATTGACTTCTGACAGCAAACATTTTCAATGTACTATCGCGAACGTAAAAATGCAGTGAACTAGGGAACTATTTTTATCTATAAAATCTATAAAATCATTGAGTCTCTTAAACTGATCTGTGGTGCAACATCTTCTTTGTTGAATCTTTTTCAAACATGTGTTTTATTTGTCATTATCTGTTTCAATTTGTCAATTATTATAAAAGAAAATATTCCCTGTTCTATCAGTTCAGGTTTTCAAATAATATGGGAAAATAATGCAGTCTTTTAATGCATTTTGAGATGAAAATTTCAATGTGCCAACAGGTAAAGGTAAAGGTTAGGAACCTATATCCCCTCAAGGTGAGAAAAGATATAAGAAAAATATATCGAACTAGCGGACCCGACAGACGTTGTCCTGTATTAACAATAATTTATAAATAAAAAATTAATTAAATAAACATTTTCCAGTGGACTAAATTGTGAATCTAAACCATTCTCGAATCCACTGGAACACACACACAATATTTCATTAAAATCGGTCCAGCCGTTTAGGAGGAGTTCAGTCACATACACACGGACAGAAGAATTATATATATAAAGATATATCTTAGCGGAAAATCTTTTCTTTTTTGTGAATTTTATAATAATTTGATCATTTTGTACTATTTTGCAGTAAATGAACCAACCGGCTTTTATAATTTTTGTAATTATTTTACGAATTCAAGGCATGCAGTTTCAAGTAAATTTGCATGCTTTTTACTTTCATGCTTCCAAAGGGACGCACTCAGCATTAGGTCTTCGGCATTCTCACTATCCATTAGTCAAATGAAAGTCAGTCATCTTCACAGGAAAAAAATATAAAAAGAAGCAGGCTAAGTTCTTTTTACTAACTTAGGAATCTATAAATTAAGTCTTAAAAAGTAATTTCCTCATATTTTGAACATTTCGTACATAAAATTATGAATGTAATGAAGACAATGAGAATTTATTGAAATCGCCAATTTAATTTTCAATTATTCAAATAAACTGTACTTCAGTTTGAGGATACAGTAAATACTAATTGATCAATTTGATCCAGGAATTGGATCAAAATGATGAGCAACGCTTTCATACAGATTTCAGATTCTTTATTTTATCAGTAAATTGCACATCAGAATGATCCGATTCTCAGGATCAAGTTCCTGCCATAAACTTTCATTCCCTACATTTGTTGTGACGAAAAATCATTCAGTTTCGACAAATACTTCAACTACGTAAATCTAAAGAAACACTTTTTGACGGTAAAAAATGATTTCCTGAGCCATGGAGATAGCCCAATATTGGAAAATTGAAATTTTCGTCCATTCCTAAGATTCAAAATTTTTCTGAAACCTTCCTTTTTGGTCATAACAAAATTTGACTGTTCCAGAAATGTAGTCGAAACTAGGTAAATCTATACAAACACTTTTGAGAGAAAAAAATATTTCCAGAACCATATAATTTATAGCTTAATACAGAAAAAATTTATTTTTCATCCACTCTAAAATTGAAAATTTTCTAAAACATTCCGTGTTGGTCGAAGGAAGTTGTAAATCTTCCAGTAGTGAAAGTCGGAACCCAATTTTTGGAAGATATTTCATATTTGTGTTTAAATTTCAAGTGTTTGGTTGATAAGTAATCTGTTATGGTGGAGCATTCAACTATTTCGTTAAAAATTTGTTTATTTGTTGTTGGATTGATCTGTTTTTTATTTGAAATCAAAATCTTTTTTATTAAAATATCAACTATTAAATTTTCGGTTGAAAATTAATGTTTTTGGTTAAAAATTTAACTACTTGTTGAAAATTCATGGAATGTTATTGAAAATTCAACATTTTATAAAATATTTTCTGTTGGTCCCATGAATTTCTAAAGTTTTTAGAAGTGGAAGTCGGAACTGATTTAATATAAAATAACACTTTTAAAGTAAAACAAATGATTTCCAGAGACATAAAGATTTTATAGCTCAATACAGAAAACTCATCATTTTCTCGACACCCTAAAATTCAAACTTTTCGAAATTATTCCTTGTCTTAGAAATATTCTGTCGGTTATGATAAATCTACGACTTAAAATAAAAAGTATCACAACTGCCACTCGACTGATATGAATGACGTTTTGTAAAAATTACATTTAGATCCGCCTAACTGGATCATTTTGATCAGAAGTTATTAATCAGTATGATATGCAACGATTTGCTGTTCCGGGGTTTACTGTGCATACATTTTTTCCATTCAAGTTTCTATTTTATGTTGTGATTTTATTCAGGTATAATGTTATTTGAACACATCTCATTATTAAATTTATTATTCGTCACTGAATAGAATTTATGCTTTTTTGTATTGCTCAGCAGTACAAGCTCTAAATATCCATTTCACTTTCTATCTGAAAATTCTCCGTGTATTTTTACAATGCAAATTGTACTCGCCGCACCCGGTAAAAGCGATATTCGAAGCAGATATCATTTCCGCGCGGATCTGTTCATCGATCTGAGCACGTTCGTAGCGAGTTCGAATTTTTGATACAGCACGATATCACATCCTGCAGAATTCACGATCGCTAAGAGTACTCCGTTTCATGAGATATATTAGCGATGAGAAATCGGAATATATTCCATGCGCATATCATTATATGGATAGATGTACCGCGAAATCTTCAAGCTTGTGTGAGGTCATTTTTTGTATCGCTATTAGTATTGGAAGAACTCAGAGCTAGAATCATTCTAAACTTTTGAGACTAAACTCAGAGCTCCCCGAGTAAAAATTCTTCGACTTGGTTTCGACTTGAATTGCCCCCAATCAAGACATGCTGAAGTCCAAAAGTTCGACTCCAGCATGTCTCCTTATTAAGACGGAGCCAGACTTCAATGTATGTCTTGGAGACAAGTTTCTATGTCTTGAAGACATATATTTATATATTGAGTCGAATTTTTATGACTTCAAGTCGAGCGGTTTATAACTTCGAGTTTATAACTTCGAGACCTGCCCTGAAAAAAGGGGCATTCTGACTGTCATAAAAGCTAATCTTTGCTAATAATTAAACAATGTTGTATATTTTTACACAATACATATATATATTGAATCAATTAATTTATAGATTTTCATTTTTATTATACTTGTTTGACGACGATACCGAAAATGTTGTTTGTTTTTATGTATTTCTAACGGTTTAGGAGATCCTTATAGAAAATTACAATTTTAATTTTTGTGAGGAAAATTTTTCAGGGTTATACTTGTTCAGACCCACAGATTCTGAATTTTCAAATTAAAAATAACTAATTTAATATTTACAAATTTTTCCTTCATTAATTTTAATCCTTCGCATCTGTTAACAGTCTCATTCGAGGTCTTATTTCTGAGTCGAAAAGGTTCGTCTTGAAACAAGTTACGCCGACTTGAAATCACCATGCTAAAACCGTAGAAGTAAGACATTGTCTTATGTCTCGTCTCAGTTTTGAGACGCAGCCAGACATCGATGTCTTGGAGACGAACTGAGGACATCGCCAAGTCGAACTCAAGTCGAAGCATTTTTACTCGGGAGGCTGTGGAGAGAACCTGTTAATTGACAGGTGTGTCTGTAAAGGCGCTGCAGTCCATCAGCGCGTCCTGTCAATGGCCTGAATTGACTACTGGAAAGCTTTCGATTTAACCTCTCGTAGACTTATCATCTGTCTGTTGGAAAGCTTGAAGGTACATCCACACATAGTGAGATGCATAGAGAGATTAATGCATCTTTGGAAAATTAGATTTACTATCTCATCTAGAAATTATCGTGTGACAACGAACAACGTCACCTTCCAGAGGGGTGACTTTCAAGGTGATACCATGAGCCCTTTGCTTTTTTGCATCACACTTCTGCCTCTATCTCTCGCACTACGAAATTCTCCTGGATACCTCCGTGGCGACACTAATCAGCGCGAGCATAAGGTCACTCATGGATTTTATATGGATGACCTGAAGATCTATGCCTCTGGTAAAAGCAAACTTCAAACTGCTATAAATATTGTCAAGAACTACACAGGAGAGATTGGGATGGGTTTTGGTTTGGACAAGTGTGCCAAAATTAATCTGAAGAAAGGAAAGATTACTGGGGTTCCCAAGGACCCTGAGCTTGTGGATATAAGTGTTATTAGACATCTTAATACTGGAGAGGCCTATACGTACCTGGGGGTGCCTCAAAGCCGCATTTGTGACTTGTTTGACGACGATACCAAAAATGATGTTTGTTTCTACGTATTTCTAACGGCTTAGGAGATCTTTATAGAAAATTACAATTTTAATTTTTTCGCAGAAATTTTTTTAGGGTTATTGTCGTTTAGACCCACAGATTCTGAATTTTTAAATAAAAAATAACTAATTTGTTCATTACAAATTTTCAATCATCAATTTTAATCGTTCGAATTTGTTAACAGACTCATTTCTGAGTCGAAGAATGTCTCGTCTTGAGACAAGTTTACGCCTACTTGAAATCACGCTGCTCGGACCATAAAAGTGAGAAAGTGGCTGCTGTCTCGTGTAAGTTTTGAGACGCAGCCAGACATCGATGCCTTGGAGACGAACTCAAGGCACTGACAAGTCGAACTCAAGTCGAAGCATTTTTACTCCGGTTAAAACAAAATGGTTGAAATTTAATGCGAAATAGACGAATTTTCAACAAAGCAATGAAACTTTTAACCAAATATTTGAATTTTCATCGAACAAAGGTAAAATTTAAACCAAATTTTCAATAAGAAAAGTATTAAACTTCAAGCAAAAACAGTTGCATTTTCAACCAAATAGTTATATTTTCAAGCGAAGAAAAAAAGTTTTTACTAGACTCGGTGAATCAGAAGATAGCACGTTAGACTTTTATGCAGGGCGTCTGGGGTTCGATCCCTGAGCCGGTATCATTGGAAATTATTCTATGTACTTCTCCCGGGGCTTTGGTGGTTCGGTACCCACCATGAACTGTAGGTCCCCCCAGAAAAAGCCCCAAGAAAAAGTGCCTTACCAAGGATAAATGGGCCTTTCGAGAGCCTAACCTTGGGGGTCGAAGCCGATTTTCAGAAGACTCGAAAATGATTCAGCGATATTCTTGGATTTGGGGCACTTACGGGGGAACCACGCTCGATATTCGCTGGCCGATTTCGAGTTATAAACATACACACACACACATATATAGACTTACGTAACACACTAGGGCAGTTTGGTGAACTTTCAAGTCAAAAGTCTTTTCTGTAAAACAGTTGAATTTTTAACCCAAAAATATGAATTTTCAACAAAAAGTTGATTTTCAAACATACAGTGACATTTTTAACCATAAATGAGGAAATTTAAAATCATGAAGATTAGTTTTTTACCAACAAATACGAACATTCAAGTAAAACTATCAATTTCAGACCAAATAATAAAATTTGCAACTAAAAATATAATCGTCAGGAGAAAGCGACTGCAAAAAAAAAGAAATATAAATATTTTTAATTTTCTCTAACCATTAATATTCAAATACCAGTATATTAATCATGTAACATTTTTAACATAGAATCTTTTATAAATGGAATAGAAAAATTTCCAAAGAAAATTTTGAAATTTCGAATTTATTTTCCTTTACAGTTGTTCAGAGTGTCTCTTATACAACTTTGCTGACTTTTGCAAGATCTTTTTCAAAATTTCTGTCTTTTCCGTCACTTTCTCTGACCAATAATATTCCCTTACTGTTCCCTAACTTCCAGGTTTTCCCGGACCTACGGCCACCCTGATTCAACTATGAAATGTATTGTGAAATCCGTGTGATTATTTTTTACTGAAATCACAAATTTTCTTGTGCATTTGTATGGACATTAAGAAGCTCTACTGACAGATTTCAGTACAGAACACAAGATTTTCTGTGATTCTCATGAGCTTCTTAAATCTGCGCCTCAAAATCTTTAGCTAGAGAACAATGCATACGAACAGAAGGCAAGTGAGATTATTCGTGGATTTTCGCTGAAACCAAAAGCCTCTTACGAGTATATCGTCGAGAAATTTTATCAAGAGAGAGTTCAGTATAAGGCATCTTTTGTGGCAACGGATGAGACGTACAAAACTAAAGAAAAGAAACGTAGACAGTCATACTCGATTACGCCCATGCGATATGTACTCGCATTTTCTCCACTCTGTGTCGCATAGTGGAAAAAAGATTTAAAAAATGTTCAAAATACGATTCCGGCTACAATTTTCAATCGATTTCAATTTTTTTAAAGTAATGGGAACTAAATTCTCAATAAAACCCTCGAGGCCTCGATTTTCGTTTTTAATCAAATTAAAAGTAATATACGCAAATTTGGTTTGCGCAATTTTTGAGAATTTCAGGTACTTTTTTTTAAACGTGCTTTGTTTTAATTTGACAGTGATGGTTCAGTAACCTATATCGTCCAGTTTGAGCAAGACGGCTACCTTAACCGAGCATTTCTTGGTTACAACACTCATTTGTTTTGCTTGATATTGGCTTGATATTGGCAAGCCCAAAAAAGCACGTTAGAAAAAAGTACCTGAAACTTTAAAAAATTGCTCAAGCTGTGCATTTGTTTATAAAATTTGTTATTAACAATCGCGGTTATGAAATGACAACATATTTTACTAAAGCATAACTAGAAAATCAAACAAAACAGGAAAAAAAGTACCTAAAACTCTCGAAAATGGCTCAAACTGCGCACTGGTATACAAAGATTGTTTATAACAATAAGAATTACAATTTTTGTTATAGAAAGATTATATTATATTTAGAATAAAGATATTATATATATATATATAAATGAATATATTATATAAAAAATACATTTATTTCTGTTTTTTATCTTTTTGTGTTACTTTAAATTGTATTGAAAACAAAAAACACTTTATAAATATCCAAAATCATTTAAAAATCACCTACTATTGCTTATAACAATACAATTAATATCAACAATAATATAATATAGTGAACTATCAGCTTATGCCTTGCGAATGTTTATTGATAGATTCCATACTAATATCTAGAATTTTTAATTGAGTACGTGTTAAATAAGCAACTATATCATGAATTTTACATGTGTGTTTAGATATTTTGCTTCTGAAACAAAATCAATAATTTTCATTCTTTCAAGAATTTAAAAAAATTTTCATTCACATTCATATTTTTCATGTGTAACGTCAAAGTTTGCGTCGAGCCCTCCCCCTCTTGCAGTGCGACGTAGTTTTTGAACAGCCCCTCAACTTCTACTTTATTAAAATTCCCGTCATAACTGACAACACTCTATTCGCCTCTTGGGTGAAATACGATGACACAGTGAGGTAGATAGAGTAATTTTATTTATTTTTCTGATTAAATCGTTATATGGCGATCCTTGCCAAGCCGGACTATATCCAAGCTTCTGCAGAGATCTCGGGCGATAAAAGCAGTCCCGTTGGCGAAATAAAAAGAGTGTGGAGAGTTGGCAACGAATTTCTCGTCGGCTTCGGACAGGAGCGGCAAATAAGCACCAGAGAAGAGGAAATAAGCGGGGCAAGGAAAAAAAGTGTTCAGAAGAAAAGCTGTGGCACGCCTAACAAATCTCTATTATCGCCTAAAAAGTACTGAAAAAGGCAGATAAAGGGGCTAGGAAAAGGGGGAAGGAGGATAAAGGAGTAAGACATGAAGACTCTCGCGGGTTAATTAAAACCACCCTTCCGAAAGCTGTGGGTCTTCCTTTTTCGCCATCAATTCACCCCGACCATTCTCTCTCGAAAACGATTCATAGAAATTTAGTTTTGAAACTTTAAATTTGCTAAATGTGCCCTTATATTTGCCTCGCCTCATTTATGTTCTCCTTCTACAAATCAGCGAGCAAAGTGCGCAAAATTTGGCCGGAACAGTCGAATAATACTTTTTTGTTATCAGGGTGGTCAGGTTTATCACCGGGAAAATTCCCTGTTATTAAAATTTAAAAGTTTAAACTATCAAAGCTGAAGATTTTTTCATCTTAAGTAATCAGAACTAAACTGCAAATTGAAGCAGTCAAACTTGAACTCTTCTGAATTTTCAACTTTCCAAATTAAAGCTTAGAAAAATTTTCATTTAAAACCTTTAAAGTAAATCGTTTAATAATGAACAAGTTGTATAATAGAAACCTTTTTGACTCAATAGGTTTAATTTCAAGGGCTTCAAAAATAACCATATCTCACAGTGAAACATTTAAAATGATAAAGTCTCAATTTCACAAACTTTAATTATAGTTACAAATGAAATGTCGCCATTTTTATCTTCCGAAAAAATTCTCGATTTTTTACATTCTCATTCTAATGAGAAGGTATTGGTTTTATGTAAAATTTGACATAGTCGGTTT
>CAKNYM010016156.1:0-40050 GCA_932195095.1 Andricus curvator | reverse complement strand
ATACAAGCATGAAGGACATGGGACTCAAAATTAACGTAAATAAAACAAAAATCATGGTGTTTGAGGGAAAGAGTGAGAAAACAATGTGCAACATTGTCCTAAATGATGAGAGATTAGAACAAGTTGACAAGTACGTATATCTAGGTAGTCTATTCACTAGCGACGGAAAAATAGATGGGGAGTTAGATAGGCGCATAAATAAGGGTAAACAGGTTATCGGTAGAGCAGGGTCCATCCTAACAAATAAAAACATATCAAAAAAAGCTAAAATGGCCATACACAATTCTATATTCGTACCGACTGTACTATACGGTAGCGAGACATGGACCTGTCAAGAAAAGGACAGGAGTAAAATTAACGCGATCGGCATGAAACCCCTGCGCATAATATGCGGGAAAACACTGATGGACAAAGTCCGAAACGAGACCATCCTCAAAGAATGTGGTGCAAAAGAGACAATAGTTGACACATGGGAAAAAAATCAGTTAAGATGGTTCGGACATCTTGAAAGAATGAAACATGAACGACTGACCAAACAAGTGTATAAAGGTAATGTAAATGGCAGAATGCCCAGAGGTAGACCGCCGAAAGAATGGTTAGAATCTGTAAATGAGACATTAATCCGTAGAGACATAAGAAGCCATAGAAACACAAGAGCTTGCATGAAAAAATGCATGGACGTGAAGGAAGCTAGAGTAGTATGCCAGGACAGAAAAGTGTGGCGACAAATAGTTTGTAAACAGAGTGACAGTAGAATGAATGACGCCTGAAACAAAGACCTTGGATACTAATGGGCCCAAGTCGAGAACCATACATAACAATTTTGTTAGGCTCTTCACTTGGGGTGATCGCTAGATAGATTGATCAGCAACCTGGGTCGGAGCAGTGTTGCGGAATAAACGTGTCATTTAAATAAATAACACGAGAATTCCAGATCAATCTAAAATATCTATACCTAACACTTATATACCTATCTACCTCATACCTATATACCTACCTACCTTATACCTATATACCCATATACACACTACTAGTTTCCAACCGAGCAAGTCACGCCTACCCGGAAAGGGAAATGTCTTAATGGTATAATAATAATAATATAATAATTGAACTCCAATATTATAATGTTTAGAGGGAATTTAAAAGCATTTAGGAAAGTTTAAAAATAACGTGCACATTTGACAAAAACCAATAATAAATTTGTAGATCTTTTTTGAGTGCACAAATTTTGTTTCATCATCATTTGTCATATCTTGCATAGTTTGACCGTAAATTTATTTTTTGGATTTTTCATTGTTTGTGTGCAATAAAAATTTGAATTTTCGATTTTTTAAGAAAATTCAAAAAGTCGTTCCAATAATCTTGTAGGCGTAGGGCGTGCAAAAAGAAACACTTTTCTTGTCCTGATTTTTTTTCGTATCGTGCGTTGTTTGGCTGAAAATGTTAATTATCGTTTCTTCTTTTGGATTTTGAAAATGCTGTAACTCTGAAAATTTTCATTTTATCAAAAAATGTCATAGGAATAAAATATTTGAATTTTTGATTACTATAAGCGGCCGTACATATAATTTCCAAATTTTGAAAATAATGGTCTTAACCATTTTAAAAATGCTCTCACTTTTTGAATTTTCATCCAAAATGGCTGGCTAACGAACTTGATCTTTAGGTTAGGAGACTTGAAGAGTATACCAAAGGCCATTTGAATCGGTCAATTCTTTCGAAAGTTATCGTGCTCACAGACATACATACATACAGCCATACATACATACATACATACATACAGACTGACAGACAGACACACACGTTCGTAAAAACCTGTTTTTTGGGTTCAGGGGGTCTCAAAACGTGGACATTTGACAAAAACCGGGGGGGACAAATTTTACACTAATCTAATTTGAGAAATAATGAAAATTGTTGTTTAAAATGATAAAAAAGTACAACTATACTATTTTCAGTTCCAATAAAGATATGAAAGCGATTCAAACTCCAAATTGTAATGCAAAGGCTCTCAGTTATTAAAAATCTCCAGATAATATGTGATTGTTTTTTTTTATGTGTAAAAATCGCGATATTTTCAGATAAATTTTTTTTTTGTTGGAAGGCAAGTGTTAGAAACCAGTGGGGGTGCCTTTTTTGCTACCGATAGCTGGTACCTTTCTTCGACCCGTGCTTTTGAAGAACTTTTCGAACAGGAATGTATCCTTAATTCAGAATACGTATTTCTCGAGATTCGTATTTTGTTTGCATTGTCTTTATCTTAAAATGTTTGGATGAACGTCCTTTTAAAGCCCTGAAATGTTCGACGCCGATTTCTCAATTAATTGTTTGTTCTTAACAAAAAAACGTAAAATCGGAAAAATTTCTCAACACGTTTGCTTGGATTGTTACTTTCGATTAAGAGACAGGTAAAAAGTGTATAGGACTTTCTCTTCAGAGCATAAAATAAGCTTTAAAAGAACCCTTAGCCTCAGCGAATATCCTACGACAAATAGTTTACGAGACATGAATTTGTTAATTAACATTGTGCGTTTTTTTAGTGAAGACAAAGCGATGATGAATTTTCATTGTTGCAAAAAAATCGCGATCGGGTTTTTGCTTTAAAGATACTTATTGTACTTCAAAACGTATTTTTACCTAGCATTTACCTGAAAAAGATGTGAGCTACCCAGGTGGAAAATTCAGTAGTCCGCCGGAGTTCACCACCGGCCCAGCACTGGCCACCAGTACAGATAATTAATCGGCGGTTCGCCCAGAACTGGCGGACGGTTGGCTCCATGATCGGGGCAGTACTATGCCGACAGTATAAATAATAATTAAAAAAAGTACGTTTTAAAATATGATTCATGTGTTCTAAAATTTAAAAGAACTATAAATGCAAATATCGCTTAAACATTTTTTTTCTGTTTTTTTTAACGTTGCATCTTTATGATAAATTGTAAATGTTCAGAAAAAATTACATTTGATGTAATTCTTAATCGTTGTGAAATAGTCTAAAACACCTAAAAATCAAAACGGTACACGAAAGTTTTAAAACATTTGTTATTAAAAAAATTGTCGCAGTACGCGGTGAAATTTCTAAAGTTCCGTCGATACAAATTTTAAATGCTCATTGAAAATGACATTTTATTTTATTATCAAAATTTGTAAAATGGTCTAAAACGAGAAAAAAACAAAATATTATACGAAGAAAAATTGTAATCGATTATTTTTGAGCTATAGCTTATGAGGATGGTTTTTTTATTGACTTTCAATTCTGTAGGTATAGAGTAATGATTAAGGCTACCGACTGCTAGGCGATACATTCAGGTATAGAGGTAGGTTCGAAACCCCGTAGCGTTAGAAATTTTATTTGTAATGTAATATAATGTTTACAAATGTAATATATGTATTCATTCTACGCAGCACCGTTAAAATTGATGGACAAAATACTCGCAATCAAATATTATTTTAGTTTTAAATACCTTTTTTCTTATATCTTCAGAGTACAACAATAGTGGATATTAAAATTAAACAAAAGGTTGAAATTTACACTTTTGTAATTATAAATAATATTCAGACGATATTCAGTCGTATGATGATGAATGGATGGTCCTAAAAACAACTGAATGATTTTTTATCATTTTTAAAATTAACTCTGGCATTTTCGTACTCTAGCGGTTTGCCAGTACAGAACCAGTACTGGTGTGCAGTACCGCGCCAGTGGTGTATTTTCACCTGGTAGTTTTAATTAAGGTCGATTCGATTGGGCCCTGAGCAGGCCTCCTTTTAATATTTTCATTCCTAGCCATATTATTATTTCAAAACGTCCCGAAACGAAATAGTACATTTCATGACTAGTGTGGACTGGCGGCCTTTTTGAAACGAGCGTAATGTTTTTGTAACAAGTCGTAGGTAAGGGTGCCGTAGGAGCTCGAGCCGGAGACGAGTTACAAAAACATGGCGCGAGTTTCAAAAAGAAAAGCCGTCAGTCCACAGAAGTCACGAACGATACTTTTCAGAACAAAATCATAAATGGCGTGATTTCATTGTCTCCATGGAAAAATGCAAAATCACGTTTTGAGTCGGTGAAGGTACGCTCTACTGCATTTTTGTTCTAACGAGCGTGAATGAGACAACAAAGTATAATGTGGGAGGCGACAGGAACACGCTATACTCTTCGTTAGAAACATCGACTCACCAATCCGCTATGAATTCTCTTTCTATCTTTGTCAACCACGGTCTCTCTCTAGAGTTACGAAAATACACGCAGCACGCACAAACAAAGTTCTTTTTTTAACTCTACGTCACGCCGTGCTTACTGAACCCTATTTTGTAACTCATCCAACGCACCGCCAGACGCCGCTCAAAAAGCGTACTTTTGCGTTTGTCTATGGAGGCATGAAAACACGCCATTTTTATGATTGCGTTCTGAAAAATATGTTAATTCATCGCTGATGTATAAGTCTGAATGACAAATGACAACATTTTCAGGGTTTTCTAAAGGGGTCGATTTTCGGCCACCGCGACATAATCCAGTAAATAGATTTTCGAAATTTAAAAAAGTCTAAAATTTGAATTATCTCGAAAATCGGTCGGGGGCGCGTGAAAACTAATTACAAAAAACTCAAACTAACCCAATAAAAAGATTTCAAAAATTCAAAACAATAATAAAAATTTTGATTTATATCGAAAACGATCAGAGATACATGAAAACTCAGCAAATTTGAAGGAGTTTGTAGAGCAAGATTGTTTTCGACAAACTGGAACTAACACAACAGAATGAATTAAAAATTCAAAAACAAATTTTAATTTTTGTTTTATCTCGAAAACGAATTAAAATAGTAAAGTAGAGTAAAGTAGAGATACGTGATAACTGGCCGAATTTTCAGGATATTCCAGACCAGGATGGTGTTTTTGGTCACCCCGAATTAGCCCAGTAGAAAGATTTCCAAAACAAAAACTTTGAGTTATCTCGAAAACGATGATATACGTGAAAACTGAAAAAATTTCGGGATTTTGTAAAGGGTGATGATCTTCGGCCACCATTAATAAACCCAGTAAAAGTATTTTTTAAATTAGGAAAAAAAAGTTGAATTATCTCGAAACCGTTGGGATACGCGACACTGACAACATTTTCAGGGTTTTAAACAAGGGGTGGTCCTCGGCAATTACAAACTAAACCAAAAAAACATTTTCAAAAGGAAAAAATCAAAATTTTGAATTATCTCGAGAACGGTAAGACATGAGCGAAAACTTTAAAAATTAATTGATTGGGGCATTGATTAATTTGGGGCAGACGTTCAATCGCATGCGATGTTGTACAAAAATAGTGGAAAAACAGTGGAACCCAATGGGAAATTTGAAACTAACGTCAAAAATAACATTTTGAAGTTATTGAAATAGGGATGTACCTTTAGTCCTCTTTCTAAAAACACCAACAAATTTTCAACAAATTTTCGAAAATTCTGAAAATTAAAACTTTATACATTTTTTTCCTGAACAAAGCACTTCCAATGCATATGGCAATGTTATATTAATAAATTTTTTTAAATTCAAGTTTACAAAAATCCATAATTTTTAAATTTATCTCTACTGGGATATTACTAAGCCAGAACTGAGCCAACTCTCGCATAACTCTTGAGACGGTTGTAAGCCAGCACTTGGGCTCTGTGCTGGGGTATTTTGCGTGTAATTGGTTCAATTGAAAGCTTATAGCGGTCCGTGAGACTGTGCGTCCAATGTAGCATCACAATTTTATATTTCCGTTTTGTTTCAAGGCATTCAAAACACAAGATATGAGACACAGACAAAGTTGAGCTTGAATCGGGTACCCCAGAGTACAGAACGCAGCCGTCCCATAAAAATTGTATGTCCTGATTATCCCTCATTTGAGCAAAAAGTGGCAAATTAGTATGGACGGATGGACGTGCGGTCTCGCAGACTACACCGTGCTTCTGATATGTGGGTCCCTCCCCGCATTTATATAAAAGATAATAAAAGCACTAGTATAATAATATGTAATTATACCATTAAGCCATTTCCCTTTCGGGGTAGGCGTGACACTACCCGATTCGGGTAGTGTTTCTAGGTTGATAACTTGTAGTAAATAACTACAAGTGTGGGCTCACCACACCCACGATGTGCCAACAGCACTCAGTTTTCTCGAATGGTCACCCATCCAAGTGCTAACCGCGCCCAACGCTGCTTAACTTCAGTGATCTGACGAGAACTGGTTTTTTCAGCGTGGTATGGCTGTTAATAATATATAATAATAAATTATAATAATATATAATATGAGTATAAGAACAAAAGTTGACAAAATTGATTATTTTTTAACTTATTTTAATGTCCTTTCTTATACTTGTATAAGTATGATAACAAAACTCTCCCTAGGGATCGCGGGACCCTTGCCGTTGGTGGGAGGGCTTACGGGTCTTATCGGACTATAGATATGGATAGGTGACCTAGAGAGGCTGCATCGTGAGGTATATACTCTGGGGAACTGACGGACTCTGGTCAGTGGGACTTAAACTAAGGAGCGATCCTTCCAGGGGGTATTGGCAAAGCTTCCTGGAATATCAAGGGCGCGAGTTCTCATGCTCCCAAGCTACGATGTGATCGCCGTGTCAAGGGCTTAATGATACCAGTGTTAACAAATCCTTGAAGATCCCGGCCTGCACCCCTCAGTAGAGGCGGACAGGCAGGGGTCTCAAAGGAGGTGCCTTAACGGAGACATTGGGTCACCAGGTCGAATCCCATAGTATGTAGACCCGCCCCCTGAAAGCGGAGCTCTGCAGGGGGTGTTTCTAATTTCCCTAGCTTCTCGTGGGATAATTAATTAAACAAGAAAGACAAAAACAATGAGGGTTTCGTTCCGGGACCCTCTTCTAACCCACCGCTAGTGGTGGACGGCTCCTCAGGGGGCAGTCTACCACGAACGGTGCGAACTTCTGGATCCCTTGCGGCTCTGGACTACCGACCCTATCTAGGGGCCCTGAATTAGACTTTCAATGTCTGAGACGGGAATCCCCATGATGCAGATTAATCTGCTCCACAGCAAAGGCGCCTCGGCGGTTCTAGCCAGGCGCTTGTCAGTGGTGCAGGCAGGAATTACCCTAATCCAAGAACCCTGGTTATACAGGGGAAGGATAAGTAGCTTGTCAGGATGTGGCTCCATATATAAGGGGCCACGAGAAAAAGCGCCAAGGGCATGCATAGCCGTCAAGGGTATGGATGCGATCTTGGTGCCTAAGTTCAGCTCCAGAGATGTCACTGTTATCAAAGTGAGACTCAGAGGCAGTACAGGAGAAAGGCTAGAGGTGTTTAATGCCTTGGCGCATTTCCCTGGCGATGCCGGGGGACCCCCGCCTCCCAGAGAGGTGGACGCTCTAATTCGGCACTGTCAAGAGGACGAGATTCCTCTGCTGTTGGGCTGTGATGCAAGCTCTCACCACATGGTTTGGAGAAGCACAAGCATCAATGATAGAGGGAGAGATTTGATTGAATACATAGCGGACACAGAGCTGGAGATTCTGAATCAGGGTGATACTGCCACATTCCATACTAAAAACAAGAGTGAGGTTCTCGATTTTACTCTATGTTCGGGTGTACTGAGGAGCAGGGTAGTAGACTGGAGAGTCTCCGATGAGGAGTCTCTCTCGGACCACAAATATATCGTGCCTCGATTAACCCTAGGAAAACCGGTGGTTTCTAAGATCAGAAACCCCAGAAATACACTTTGAAACTCATATAAAGAGGAACTACAACGGAGGCTTGCGGAATTCCCCACAAGCTATGGTACCATTGATGAGTTGGAGCACGCCGCGGAATTTCTGCGAAGGGCTATGACAGCATGATATGAGAACAATCGCACTACGAGCACAATTAAGGGCGCTTCTGCGAGGAATCGAAAAACATTCCGGAAACAGCGAGGCTCCACAAGATCGTGGCGAAAAATCCAGAAGCTCGCCTCGGGCTCATAAGGCTCGATAATGGTGAGTTTGCCGGAGACGAAGAAACAACGCTGAATCACCTGATGGAAGTTCACTTCCCGGGTTTTCGGCGAATCCGAACCGACCAAGAGGAGGAAGGCTGGGGCCAAGAGGAGGAAAGGGCCGACTGGAATTTCGCCGCTAAGGTCGCTGATTAAAAAAAAGGTGAAATGGGCCGTAGGGTCCTTCTCTCGCTTTAAATCACCAGGGGCGGATGGCATTTATATAGCGCTTTTACAAAAAGGCATGGATTTAGTCGTCATTCCTCTGACGAAATTATTTAGGGCAAGTATAGCCCTTAAACACGTGCCAACGGCATGAAAGGATGGCAGAGTGGCCTTCATACCGAAACCTGGGAGGGATGGTTACACTGCTGCAAAAGATTTCCGACCAATCAGCCTAACGTCTTTTATCCTGAAGACGTTGGAGAAGCTGGTCGAGAGATACATTAGGGATGAGGTGCTCTTGGCCTCCCCGCTGCATAGAGGGCAGCATGCTTTTCAGGCAGGCTGCTCGGTAGAAACTGCGCTTCATGCTGTTGTGGCAAAATTGGAGAAGCAGTTGGAACAAAAGGGGTATGCTGTGGGCGCTTTCTTGGATATAGAGGGTGCTTTTAGCAATACTCCTCCAGAAGTCATCTGTCGAGAGGCTTTGAGATGTGGCGTGCCGGACCAGCTAGTATGCTGAATAGGAAGCATGCTACGCCGGAGAAGACTCGAAACCAGATTCATGAGAAATTATAAAGTTGCGAAAGTTGACGCTCCTGTATTCTTTGGTGGGGTGCTGACGTTTTCAGATTCAGTTAGATATCTGGGAGTAATCCTAGATGGCAAGCTGAACTGGGCAAAGCACCTGGAGACCCAATGCAGAACATTTGTCATGACCTTTTGGATGTGCAGGAGAGCCTTTGGGTTGACGTGGAGTCTAGGGCCTAAAATGCTTGCATGGCTCTACTCTGCTGCCCTAAAACCCAGGCTCCTACATGCGGCGTAAGTCTGGTGGCCACGGGCGGAACTTAAAACAATTCAGGACAGGCTGCGAAGATTACGAACGCTAGCATTTAGGGGTTTGACTGGAGCAATGACGACTACGCCCACAGCGGCGAAAGGATTCATGCTCTGTGAGGAACCCCTACATGTTGCGATAACCGCTAGAGTGGCACACGCGACGGACCGCCTGGCAAGAGCAAATAGATAGACTCGGGGAACTAGACACACTAGGCTCCCGAGTGATATTAGTGCACTGCCGATTCTACAGATGAGGCATGATAAAATAACTAAACGCTTCAGCTTTGCCAAAGCTTTTCGCGTCTGCATCCCAAGCAGGGATCTGTGGAAAGCAAATGGTCACCCGCTCCTTCAAAGAGAAAGCTGGTATACAGATGGCTCCAGGGGAAAGGGAGGGTCAGGAGCAGGAATTTATGACAGCAAGCAAGGGAAAGGGATAGCGATCACACATGGGCGACATGCTACTGTCTTTCAATCGGAGGACCTGGCCGTCTTTCGCTGTGCTGTAACACTAATAGAAGAAAACGCTGCTTGCAGACAGATTACGATCTGTTCGGACAGTATTGGGAATAGCGTCTTGCTGTGTCGGAATCGCCATTAAAACCTAAATCCAAACAAAACACCGGGAATACTGGGAACAAATCCAGGGTTGCCGTCAGGCGAAATCCATCCTGGGTTATACATACCTATGGGATGGACAGAGCTAGGGAAATCCTGGGCTTACCCAAGAATGATATAAGAACAGTGGTGCGTACCCTGACTGGGCACAACTACTTGAACTATCATATGCACAAAATGGAGTATAACCTCACGACAGAGTGCAGGAAATGCGGCAGGAATGACGAAACATGCTTGCATGTATTATGCCAGTGCCCGGCATTAGCTAGGCTCAGGCAACAGACCCTCGGGGCCCATTTTATGGAAACAGAGGAACTTACAACGCGACCAGTGGTCGACATACTAGGCTTCGTCAAGAGGTCTGGAGTCGACTGCTGAGAGTGAATATGTAAGGGTGTGGCACAATAGGCTTCATAGATTGAGCGCCAGGGGAGCTCTCCATGGGCTTCCCGTGTAACCAACTAAGATAACAAAAACTTCTTTACTTACTCAATTAGATATAAATATATACATCGGT
Organism: Andricus curvator; assembly: GCA_932195095.1. Classification (NCBI taxonomy): domain Eukaryota; kingdom Metazoa; phylum Arthropoda; class Insecta; order Hymenoptera; family Cynipidae; genus Andricus; species Andricus curvator. Next base: position 29,938 of record CAKNYM010016156.1, on the reverse strand, counting down.
CTATGAGACCTCAGATCCATGTTAGTGCAAAAATGGAATCACTTCCATACTTGAAGGTTAAAGAGGCGGGAGGGGGTTCGTGTTTCGTGTCAGTCTGTGATGTTCTGTGAAGCAGATCGAAACCTACAATACATTCAAATACATTCAAATACTCCTAACTTCATAGATTTTTTTTCTCAAATCACAAAAATACGTGTGAATCAATTTTCTGTAAAAAACAACATATTTTGTCGCTGAGAGATTCTGCGAGACGTATAGAGCTTGCCTGGTTTGAAATGGATTCGATCCAAAGAGATAATTTTGTATCCCGTGTTAAGTTACGGTAAGTTCGTTAGGAACTGTTGAGTGATTCTTAATTGTATTTTAAAAAGTTTAAAATAGGTATATTTTAATTTGTACCTGTATGAAGTAATTTCAATATTTTTGTGACTAGGAAAATATTGAAGAAACATTAAATAATACCTGAAAATATTGTTTTATTTATTTCTAGTCAACACAGTAAAAAGAAAACCTTACAATTTAATTTGACTCACTTTCAGGATTGCCTCAAATTCATTAAATAACTTAATTTATGAAATTGAGGTAAATGTAAAGTCAGTCTGTCTTGGCGGATAGTGATGTAAGGTCGAAAACGAAAACACAAGTCGCATAACTGATCAAACTTTTTTAAATTCAGTCCACCGAAGACATAAATTCATCTCGATCGACGTACTGTCTGTCATGACTACCTGAATCTCCGCATTCTAGATCTTACTTTGAGAACCAAAGATGGCGCACTTTTTTCAGCAAAGCGTGCGTAGTTTACGTTTTCGGGCTCATGCTGACCTTTCCGCCATTGCGTTCTTCTTTTGATCACACCTTAAATTCCGTCGCTATATGGGCGGACTTTAAGATTTTCATTTTAATGTGAACACTTCATCTTAAAAACCCTCTTTTCCTTTAGAAAACGTCTGTTATGTTTTTAAACATAATACAAAATATGTTACGTAACGGCAATGGGGGGAGGGCTTCCGAAGAAAATGTTAACGTCTGGTACATTGGGGAGGGCGGGACGGGGGGCGGGGCGGGGGGTAAAAAGGTTTAAAATAACGTCACGTAATATGTGAATGCTCCCTAAGTCGTTTTCTGGCCAGCACTTGGACTCAGTACGGGTGCAATACCGCGCCTGCATCAAACCAGTGCCATGCCTATGCTTGGCAGAGCTCGTAAGTCGGCGTATTACCTGCAGTTAAAATCCGTACCTCGCCAGTACTGAACCAGCTCTACGCTGACAGTTTGGCATGGTACCAACACTCCGTATTGGTATTGCTCCTTATTTACACCTGAAGTGGTACTATTCCATTTGTAGTAGGACCGACTTGTCCATTCGGGAAATCGTATGAAGGGTTATGTGCTGATTTGAGAAGTATATTACTGCCATGTGTTACTTCTAAATTTACCTGAAATTTAAATCACTTATTACAAGTAAGCTATATAATTTAAATGTTAGTTATGTAATTCAATTATTTATTAATATCTTACAATATCAAAAAATAATATTGATGCGCCAAATACTTCAGAAAATCTGGAACTTAGCTATTTTATGTTATCTTTATTACAAACGAAGTGTCTCGTCATCCAGAAATTTGGGATGACTAATCCAATATTTTGCATAAGCTTGGCTAGTCGTCCCGTAGACTAATTCCATCCCCTTTTCCAACTCTCCCAATTTTTCGGGATGACTGGACGCAGCCTATTACAAAATATTCTTTCACTTACTACAGCTAAGATATCAAACTACCTAAGGCACATTTTTTCATTATTTACGGCAACGTACACTCCTCTTCCCGTAGTGGAACTAGTATTTCGAAATTGAATTATTTTGAATATAAGAAAGTTTCAAACTTGTAAATTTTTAATTCGAGTACTGAAAATTTTACAGTTTCAAAATAAAGTACAATTTGTTGGCTGTTTCAATTATTGAATTTAAGAAAATTGAAATATCGCTGTTCGTTAACGAAACCACAAGCTTATTGATAATAATTTATTGGAACATTCAAGTTAAAGAAATTCTTTCAAATAGAAAAATACTCGAACCTGAAATATTCTAGCTTTAAAGTTAAATGTGAACATTAAATCGAAGGCTAGCTGAAATTAGAAGAAATAAGTCTTTAATGAAAAATTTTAAATAATGAAACTTTTATAAAATTTTGCTAAAAGCTAGCAATTAGTTATCCATTTTTATAAAATATGAGAATGCACATTATATAATATAATAAATAGTATAATAGTATAATAAATTAGTATAATAAATTATGAACCTAGGGAAATTAAGTTAACAGTGTTCTTTTAAATATTTTTTCAATTTTATTTCCCGGAACAATATTTGAAGGGTTGCAGTATAGAACTAGATAACCAACAAAATCGGAATTTTTCAGGAGAGCAAAATAAAATGCTGTACACGGAAAAAAATAGTTTATTAAAAATCCAGTGACTTTGTATTACAGTCTTGGATATGAGATAAAGTCAATTAAAATTCACAACCTTCCGTATTCAAGAAAATGATAAATCGGCATCTGAAAAGCATGTAACATTTTAACAGAATTTTCAAAACAGTAATCGAAAATCTGTTCGGAAGCCGCGGAAAATGTAAAATGCAAAGGCATTATAATCTCAGAGGCAGAGATCGGAATACTAAGTGACAGTCACTGAAAATCTAGTACGCAAAGGCTTTATATCCGATGTCTAAGTGCGACAGTCACTGAAAATTCAATACACGACTGCATTGTATTCTATGAAACAGAGGTCAGAATTCTAAGGGACAGTTCATTAAAATCCAATAAAGATTTTTTAGCGGAAAAAAACTATTTTTTGATTTATTATTATTTAGTCTTCATTTTTTATAATTAATAATACGCAATTCGCACAACCTGGTCACTTACACATATAATCGCACGCTTAAACGCATTGAAAATCGCACTCGCTGAGGATTCGAACCCTACGTAACTAAACTACCTAAACTCGTGTATTCTACCGCGCGCTCTAACCTATTTCGCTATCGAGGTACGTGGATATTGGTTACAAAATCTCGGCCAAGTATTTTGAGGCAGCGTCGTACCAAGTCGTACGGTGACCCTCAAACATCTTCAAACTAAAAGTTGTCGAACTCAATGTTTCTTTCAAGAAAAAATCTTTCTGATGAATGATGAATAATGCATAGTTGTAAGGCAAATTAAATTTTCGATAGACTTTAATAGAAAATTTTCTATTTAGAAATAATTTATAATTGAATTTTTCTGATCCCAAAAAGGGTTAACAACTTTTTCCTTTAAATATTTTAAAAGTTTACAAACTATCCCAAAGTAAGAAACAATAAAGAAAGGTCAAGTGCAAAAATGCCTTAATAACCTTGATGACAAAAAACGATTTTCTGCTACACAAAAACCTCTATAACACGTGCAGATTTAAATGTGTCGAATTCTTTTATAATACTTTCTTACGAAGTTTTTAATGTGAAATAGCAGTTCCTAAACAATAATTTAAAATGTATAAAACAATGAATTGAATTTTGCTTATTTAAGAAAAGGCTCAATACTTTTTTTGTTAAATATTTAAAACATTTACAAACGATCCAAAAGTAATGAAGAATAAAGAAAAGTCAAGTGCAAAAATCCTTTAATAGCCTTAATGACAAAAAACGATTTTCTGCGATGCAAAAACTTCCATAAAACGCAGTTTTTAATTCATCTAATTTTTCATCAAACTTCTTCACTCAATTTTGAATGTGGAATAACTTTCCAAAACAATAATTTAAAATATGTAAAGCAAATAATTGAATTTTACTTATTTCAAAAAGGGCTCGATACTTTTTTCTTTAAAGATTTTAGCCGCCTAAAAACTAACCGAAACTGATAAATAATGAAGAACAGTCGAACGCAAAAGCGCTTTAATAACATCAGTGACAAAAAAAAAATTTCTGCTATAGAAAAACCTCTAGAAAAGGCACAGGTTTCAATTGATCTAATTCTTTAACAACACTTTTTTTACTCAGCTTTTAGTTTAGAAAAACAATTCCTAGACAATAATTTAAAATGTGTGAAAAAATGTTCTTAAATTCGAATATTACCGATTTTAAGAGGTGCTTGATGCTTTATTTTCCTTTTGAATATAAAATACTTCGAAATCAGAAGGAAAAAGAATTCTGTGAAGAAAATTCGAGTGCAAGAACCTTTAGGTTGAAAATGATCCGAGTCTCACGGTGGTCGGATGAAAAATATTTACGTTCTTCATCTCCTTGCATTCCTAATTTTTTTACTTTAAAAATGTGTAATTGTCAATTTTTTAATTATCCTTCTATAAAATGCAATACATTCTCAATAGACCTTGGTTACATATACCGAAATGTCAGTACAAATAGCCGGATTTTTCGGTACGAATAGAGGGAGCTGGAAAAAAGGTCTATTTGTACTGAAATTTCGGTGTGAATAGACAGATTTTTTCGGTACGTGTGCTTACTCCCTTCTCAATTAACTTTTTTTAAATTTTGTTTTTCAATTCCTTTTACATGAATATCTTGCTTCAAATAGGCATACAATTTTGTTAAATTGTAAAAAATTGTAATAATGGTGTTTTCAAACACTTTTTAAACCTCGTTATCTTTTTTTATGCTGCCACGTATTTTTTTATTATTTAAATAATAAAGAATAATTATATAAGTTAATGGGTGATTGCTAAAAGGTGAAGTATTTTAAGTCCTAGACATTTTTTTTAATTAATGACTTTTTTCTAAAAATATCTCGACTTCATTTAGAACGAAAAATTGTTAAATAATATCAACGACATATTTTTATGATTTAAGGTTCATAGATATCACTTATATTTAATTAAAAAGGATAACAATCCAGAAAAAGGTTCAATATTTTAGTTACGAAATTCTTGGAAATCAAGAAAACCAAGAATCCCACAATTAAAAACTATTTAAAATTGGAAGCGAATGACCTCTAAAATTTTAATTGGAGTGGAAGTCTAGTTAAAGACTTTCAAATGATCTCGTTGAATCTCATATTATGCAATATAATATGAAGTTTCATTTAACGTAATCAAATATCTCTTTCTATTAAAACTAAGAATTAAAAAATATTCTTGAATTGCTTAAAAGTAACAAGCGCTCGCAAGCATACAAACACACGCACGACGGGCAAAACGCGTAACGTGCGCGGTGCTACGGAAAAACGTGCACTGCGTATTTTATAGTTTTCACTGTTTTCAGTGACTGGTCAACGGAATTCTATGAGCCCGTATTCTCAATTCTTCGATTACTCATTTCTTAAATTCTTTTTCACAAGTTATATAAAATGTCGTTTACCAACCAATAAAATCTAATACACTCTTTAATATAATTAATAAACTATTTTCTTGAATCCCATTTCTTTAAAATTATTTGACTGTCACACGGAAAAAATTTATCCGTGAAGAAGTTACGAACTTGTAGCTAGGTCTCGGATACGAGATAAAAAAATGAAACATTAAATCCTTATTTCTATGAGAAATATATGCATAAATTTCGAAGTTTCTTACGAACAGTTCGAATTTCCTACGAACAGTTCCTGAAAATTTCAGACAGAAATAAAAAGAGGAAAAATTTTATTTGTGCGATTTAATTTTATATTAATTTATAAATTCGCAACTCAGAAGATTCGAACCTCAAACACTGCTGACTCACCAGTTTCTAAACATAAACCAGGAGTGCGTAAACACGCGCAGCCATCGAGGCCAAACAAAATAGATATTATAAAACTTCTAGCCACTCATTCGACGAGCTCGAGGCACACATACGAGCGCACACACGCACCGCGCGGGTGTGCGTCGCCCACGTACAGGGCGACTTAGTTTCGAGTTCCCAGATTTGTCGGGCAAGCTCGTGAGTGCTCTGAGAATCTTTTCCCAATCACTCGTAATATTTTTGTAATTATTCACGTAAAAAAAAGTGATGAACCGTTTTAGAATTTTCACATCGAGTTCCTCAATCTTTCTCAAAGTTCGCAGGTTATTTACGAAAATACATAAATATCTGATGAATTTTTCTCATATCCGAGACCTAGCTACTAGTTCGTGACTTTTTTACGGATAAATTTTTTCCGTGCACTTAAACTCTAGAGAAATGTTTATTATTTATCAGAAAGGATCTCTTGGTTTTTGAAATGCTTTTTCATGAGAATTAGTAGACTTTTTCCAGTGACTCTGTTTTTAAAAATTAATTGACTTTTCTTCTACTATTAAATAAAATTCGCTGAAATCTCACCAGACTTTTCTCTCTATCCAGGAGTTATAGAATAGTCACTTAAAATTTAAGCTATTATTTTTTACATTCTCATTCTAATGAGAAGGTATTGGTTTTATGTAAAATTTGACATAGTCGGTTTTCATCAAATCTCCACGTTTTGAGACCTCCTGAGTCAGAAAAAACAATTTTTACCAAGGTGTCTGTCTGTAGTCTGTCTGTCTGTAGCCACGAAAACTTTCGAAAAAATGATTAGATTTGATTAAGCTTTGGCACACTTTTTTGTGGCCTAAAAAGAAAGAAAGAGTTCGTTAACCAGCTATTTTTGAAAAAATTCGAAAAGTGAGCACATTTTGAAAATGTTTGAGACCACTTTTTTTGAAGATTTTAAAATTCTATGTACGGTTGTTAGTAGTACGCAAAATGACGAACAAAATATGCTAATGACTTTTCGTGATAAAAAGAAAATTACTGGAGTTATAGCATTTTCAAAATTCCAAAAAACAAACGAAAATGAACATTTTAGGCCGAAAAACGCACGATATGAAAAAAAGTCAGGAGGAGAAAAACGTTGCTTTTTGAACACCCTATAATATTTTCATAACAGTTTTTTAAATTTTTTGAAAAATAAAAAATTCAAATTTTGATTGCACAAAAAAATAATGAAAAATCAAAAATTCCATTTTGCTGTCAAACTATGCAAGATACGAGAAAAGATCATCACACCAAAATTGTGAACCTAAAAAAGATCTACAAATTTCTGACGACTCACTTTTTGATATGACGCGTAGTTTTTGTTTTATTCGTAAAAAACTGTATTGAAAATAGAAAAATCAAATTTGTAGACGAATAACACAAGATACGAAAAAAATGACATAAACAAAATTTGTTCATCCAAGGAGGAGGTACAAATTTGTTGTGAATCATGTTTCGATAGGATGCCTAGTTTTTGTTTTATTCGTGAAAATAACATTGACAGTAAAAAAAATCAAATTTTTGAAAAAACATTGCAAGGTACGAAAACAGATAAATGAACAAAAATTGTGCATTAAAAAAAGGTTTACAAACTTGTAATCAATTTTTGTTGTAAGAATATATTAAAAATGAAAAAAAATTAACTTTTTTGAAAAACGGCACAAGCTAAAATAAAATTTTAACTAATAAAATGTGTCGCCTAAATTCTATAATTATTTTTCATTTGAAATCAAATACAAATTTAGTAATTTGTATATGAAGAACATATAACACGTAGCACAAAGTGCGCGCTCAGTGTATTTACCAAATCGCGCGCGTCGTAAGTGCGCTCAAACTTGTTTGTTTCTATCATACGGTGCACAGAACCGAGCGTGGAACGCAAGGTTCAAATGATTTTCAAATCAAATATCGAGCGCGAAGCGCGAGTGTCTGGATGAGAATGTGTTCCTTAAGGTCGATAGGAACTTGGGTAAATAAAGTTCCTTTTCAGTCTAAAATAAAAACAAATTTAACAATCACTTAATATGTAGAGGTTTTGATAATTTCATAAGATTTGCAAACCAACTTTTTCTTTTCATCGAAGTCGAATACGAAGTTCAGAAATCTAGAGGAGCCGAGCGTAAAGCGCGATATAAATACGCCCGAGCGCGTAGCGCGAGGTGAATATATAATCGAGCGCGAAGCGCGAGATAAATATATGATCGAGAGCGAAGCGCGAGATCCAACAGTCGCGCACCCTAGGCGCGCTCAAACTTGCGAGCGAAGCGAGCCGCGCGCAAATCGCGCGATGACAATGTACCCGCGAGGCGGGCAGATTTTTTTCCGTGTAAAATCGAAATCAACATTTGAAGATAAAACAAAAGTTCTCTCCCGAGCTGAAGTGTTTCTAAATTGAACCCAAAAATGTATGATTAAAAAAAATTATCCAGTTTCGAAAAATAAAAGAAATAGAATACTTTAGGAGCGTGAGGAGTGAAGACTTGCCATGGTAAAAGTGTACGAGTTCAAGCAAGTATGCACGAACTTCAGACCAATTTTTCAGGTTCAAGTTTCGTAGTTTGATAGGAATAGCTCCACTTTCTATTCTACTTACAATTTTTTCTCCGTGGGATGAAAGGAAAAAGTCGACCCCTTAGTTACGCAGTATTTTCGCAGTAAATCGTGCACGATCACAGTAATACAAGAATTTGAATTTTAAGAATAACTGAATTTCATTTTTAACTTAAAGTAAGTAAGTAAATTAATTTCAATTATAAATTGGTCTTAAATACCGAGTCTCTGGCTGAAATATGTATTAATACAAAGAACAACTGGTAGATATGTTAACATTCGAATGATTTTCAGTCGTGCGATCCTGAAATTCATTTGTGCTAGCAGAAGTGTGTGCGCGAACTACGATGCGCGAACACTTGGGAAAATGTCGATTGAAGCGTGGATCTCGGTAATTTAGATAGTGTATATTTAAGTTGTTCGTGAAACGTTTTCACTTAAATGACACACAAATATTTTCAAAATTGTTGATATCCAGAAATTATATAAGGCCAGTGTTAATCGACGCCTGCTTCAATCTATGTGTTGGTCATGTACGTCGTTTGTGAAAAGTTTTTCATGAGTTAAAGCTGAGACAAATTCAAAGAAAAACATTATGTCATCTAGGTAAAGAAAAATTCAAGTTTTTACGGGAAATAAATTTCCTTACCTTATTTTGATCATTTTTATCGTATTTTATAAGTAGGATATGTCATAATCTCTAAAAATATCAAGTAAAGGTTTGACGGGATGTCAACAATATCTGTGTCTTAAATTAACCTTAAAATTTCATTTTACGTGCATAATACGGTTGACTTTCAACCAAGCCAGTAATTGAAAGTCATATTTCGACGCCTCCATTCAACATGAGTCTATGTGCTAACAGCGCTCTGTATGAGACTATACCCTATGCTTATACACAGCGCATAGTCTCATACACGGCGCTGTCAGCACATAGACTTATATTGAATGGAGGCGTCGATTTCAATCATCAGTTGACTTTCAACCGGCGAATGATCCTTTTGGTTACATCTGAAATTCAACCTACTTTTTATACTGAAATTCAGATTCTTGTATTATTGTCATACGAAAGCTCTACACGGAGAAAAATGGATGTTTAATAGTAGATGTTCAAAGTATAAGATAGTACCGCTGAACATACAGATATTAACACGTAGCATCTACGAGCTTTTTGATCTATTAGGCTTAAATATATTATTATGTTAAACTGAAACATCCCAGATCTTAAAATCGTACAGAGAAACACGTGAGACCTCTGTCGGCCACTTGATAAAGCTTATAGTCAATGTCATTCGATGTCATTTCGTGTCGTATGTGAACTTGTGGAAAAATTATGATTACTAATATTTTTTGAAAAATATTAATAATACTCATTAGGGAGATTATATTGTCCCTCGATGAAAATAATTTTTTATAATATTAGATGTTAATTTTGGTTTTAGGCCCAGAATAAATAATTCAATTAATTTTTAATTGTACCAAACGTTTCGGCGCAAATTGAAAAACGTTTTGTCCTTATAATAGTTGGGTGAACTTATTTGTTATAAGCAGCATATAAAATTTACAATACAATAAAATTAACTGGCAAATGTGAGATTTTATCCAAATTTGAAATTCGAATTGTAATTGAACAGATTTTTGAAAGAGAACCAAACAAACGAAACAAACGCGAATCAGGGTTGAAGATTTACAGAAACCGGAAGTGCGAATAGATTTTCAGAATAAGATAAACGAACGCATAGATAAGGCAATTTGGGAGCCGCTTAAAAGGAATAAAGATATAGAGGGCGCGTGGACTTTATTACGGGATACCATTGTTAAAAGTGCGATTGAAGTGTGTGGTACGGCAGTGGTAGGGAGAAAGTCTGGCGATGCGTGGTGGAATGATAAAATTGCGGCAGCCCAAAAAGAAAAAGAAAAATCGCACAAAAAAACGCTGAACATGACAGGTCTTAGCGATGATGAGAGAAATAGGCTCAAGAATGATTACAGACACAAAAATAGGAAAGTTAAACGACGAGTCAAAGAGAGTAAAGAGAAAATCAGAACAGAAGAAGAGAACAAAATACAAAACTGCTTTGGAGGAATAATGAAACTACTATATAAACAGTTGAAGGAAAGTAAAAGTACAGAGTTTGCCAGGAAATCACAGAAGAAAAAATATGGGAAGTCCAAAGTGGATTTATGCCAGGAAGATCATGTACAGATCAGATATTTAGCCTAAGACAGATCACAGAAAAAAGCTTGAGAGTAGGAAAGAAAGTTTTCTGTGCATTTATTGACCTAGAAAAAGCATTTGACACGGTAAATAGAAGTAAACTTTGGGAAGTTCTTAAAGAGTACGGAGTAAATGGAGGGCTCCTGCAAGCAATAAAAACAATATATACAGGTAGTAAAGCGAGCGTAAGGGTAAACGGGAAACTGAGTGACTGGTTCGATATTACGCAAGGCGTGAAACAAGGATGCGTTATGTCCTCGTGGCTATTTATCATATTCATGGATAAGTGTCTAAGAACTGCACTCTTCGACGAAGAAGGTGTAGATCTCCAAACAGTTAAGGTACGTGGGTTAGCTTTCGCAGATGACAAGATTGTTATGGCAGAATCAGTCGAGGACTTGCAAAGAATTTTGAATAAACTTCATAGAAGCATGAAGGACATGGGACTCAAAATTAACGTGAATAAAACAAAAATCATGGTGTTTGAGGGAAAGAGTGAGTAAACAATGTGCAACATTGTCCTAAATGATGAGAGATTAGAACAAGTTGACAAGTACGTATACCTAGGTAGTCTATTCACTAGCGACGGAAAAATAGATGGGGTGTTAGATAGGCGCATAAATAAGGGTAAGCAGGTTATCGGTAGAGCAGGGTCCATCCTAACAAATAAAAACATATCAAAAAAAGCTAAAATGGCCATACATAATTCTATATTCGTACCGACTGTACTATACGGTAGCGATACATGGACATGTCAAGAAAAGGCCAGGAGTAAAATTAACGCGATCGGCAAGAGACCTCTGCGCATAATATGCGGGAAAACACTGATGGATAACGTCCGAAACGAGACAATCCTCAAAGAATGTGGTGCAAAAGAGACAATAGTTGACACATGGGAAAGAAATCAGTTAAGATGGTTCGGTCATCTTGAAAGAATGAAAGATGAGCGACTGACCAAACAAGTGTACAAAGGTAAAGTAAATGGCAGAATGCCTAGAGGTAGACCGCCGAAAGAATGGTTAGAATCGGTAAATGAGACATTAATCCGAAGAGACGTAAGAAGCCATAGAAACACAAGAGCTTGCATGAAGAAATGCATGGACGTGAAGGAAGCTAGAGTAGTATGCCAGGACAGAAAAGTGTGGCGACAAATAGTTTGTAAACAGAGTGACAATAGAATGAATGAAGCCTGAAACAAAGACCTTGGATTCTAATGGGCCCAAGTGGGGAACCATACATAACAATTTTGTGAGGCTCTACACTTGGGGTGATCGCTAGAGAGATTGATCAGCAACCTGGGTCGGAGCAGTGTTGCGGAATGAACGTGTCATTTGAATAAATGACACGAGAATTCCAGATCAATCTAAAACATATATACCTAACACCTATATACCTATCTACTTTACACCTATATACCTATCTAACTTGTACCTATATACTCTATACCAATACACCCATATACTTAATGGTATAATGAATAACCTTGTGAAAATCCCAATGCGTATGCATTCTGGCAGACTGAAATGTGGAGCAGTTCAGTTTGGACGTCTATTTCGTTTGAAAAATGCATGAAAACTGATGCTTTGGATAGTGCTCTTTAACGGTTTAACACGATAAGTGAAAGAAGTTTTTTCACCATAGAGTTTTGTAAGGAGAGGAAAAGTGGACCTTTTTTGAAAACAGCGGGGTAAGGAGTAAGTTGGTGTATTGGATAGGAAGGGACAGCTGTAAACATGTGAGAGAAACCACTCTACGATACATATACATAATGTTAAAGGAAAGTTATTTGTTGTCGATTTTAATTTCATTTTACTAAGTTATTTTTATTTTATTAGGTTATCTTGTTATTGATAAAATACTTTAACAACAAACAATTTTTTTAATCAAACAAATCGTTTTTGTAAGTGTAGAAAAGTAATGTCATTAGTTGAAACTTCATCTTCTTTGGTTCAAATTTCATTTATTTGGTTGAAAATTCAACTATTTTGTTGAAAATTCGCTTTTTTTAAGTGAAAATTTAACTATACTTTTTTAGATTATATTACCAATTTTATTAATTTATCCAATTATTCTAAGGGCAACCCACATTTTAAATTTATGCAAACATTACCAAAGACATTCAAGACTGTACTAAACCAAATTTGAAATAAGTTTCTTATTTAAACTACATTCTTACACCACGTCCCTGATAAATATTTTTTCGTAACTGTCTTTTCCAGAATAAAAATTAACCACTGATGAGGGCCACCATTGTGCGCCGAAACGTTTGGTTCAATTAAAAATTAATTGAATTATTTATTCTGACTCTAAAGCTAAAATTAACATCCAATATTATAAACAATATTAATAATGATGCTGTAAATTACATAGACAGAGTAAAATGTTTGACGCGACCCGGGTAAAAATATTTGGTCTTGATTTTGTCTTGGGTAAAGACTAATTCAAGAAAATTTCAAGTTATGCTGTATGTCTAGCTCGTGAGACGGCACCAAACTATTTTTGATGTCCGAGGGGCCGTCCACTCTAGAATCGATTCTACGTGAGCATAATTATTCCGTCAATTAGATCACGATTCCTGTGATTCCACACATGAAGCATAATCCGGTTTGATTCTGAGCGTAAGAAAAGAAAAGAATCGAATCCAAACTCAGAAGATCGCACAGGGATCATTCTGACAGTTGCGCGCATTGAGTTGCATCAGTACGACTGATTTCTGTTGATTCCGCCTGAGTCCAGCTGATTCTTCGTTGATTCTTCATCGATTCCTTCGTTTCTCGACCACACTAGGGGAGCGTTTAAATATTACGTAGCATTAAAAGTGGGCCAGGACGGGGTTCGTGTTTCGTTACGATCTGTTATGGGGGGAGGGGGGGTATTTTTAACCCGATTACATAACATGTTTAATTGCATGTATTTCTCAGGGTGACCTGCTGGACTGGGAAACCGGGGAAACCCAGAAATGACCGGGAATTTTTTGGAGACTAGGAAAAAGGGGGAAAAGACAGTGAATTTATTTTGTGACTGGGAATTTTACAAATTTTTAAAAGAAAAATCTAACCATTCAATTGAAATATCACGAACTTCATGTCACATGATATATCATGAAATTTAAAATAAGTTTTATTTCAACTTTTTTTTTAAACATTAAGTTCAATTGTTGACTTTTTCAATTATGAAACAATTTTATGATATATATTGTGGAGCATTTTTAAAATGCAGTTTTGAAGACTTAAACAATACAGAATGAACAGCGTTTGAAATTAATATTTGTTGACAAAAAACTTCTGTAAATAAAAACTAATTAACAATTTCAAAAATGGAACTGTAGTTCAAGAATTCGAGATTGAATGGCATTCTTAATATTTTTTAAGATTGAATAATTTACAGGTGTTAACGTTATAAATTTGAACTATTTCCATTTAACTTAGTAGGTAAACAAATATAAACGTCCGATCGAAAATTTATCAACTACCTTTAACACTTTTATTAAATTAAAAATAATATTCAAATATTGTTTCAGTCTAAAATATTCTATTTTTAACCCATTCGAACTGAAATTTTTTAATTAAAGAAAATAACAATTTTTCAGTGACTTAATACTTTTTGACTGTTCATTTAAAATAAACAATTATAAAAATAGAATATTCATAACCAAACAATTTGAAACTGAATTGTTTGAAACAGAAAGCCTTGAATCTTTAAAATTTCACAGAGCTAAACTTAAACTTTGAACGTCACAATGTTAATTTGAATTCTTCTATTTAAAAAACATTCTATTTTAAAGTAAAATTGTGTAATTTTAATGTACACAATAGTTAATCAATTATTATTATTATTTGCAAGCTACACCGGCGATGTCAGCTGAGAAGCAATTCAGCTTTACGGACTCCTCGTATGTGTAGCCTGCGTTCGACACTGCGCACTTCACCAAGCTAACTCAAGCTGACTCGTCCGAGTCTGCACGGAATCGTAGCGATTCCGTGTGATCCTTGGCGATTCTCACTGATTCTCGGTGTTTCTTCTGAATCTTACTGATGAACGCATGTTTCAAACTTTCAGAATCGATCTCTAAGATTCTACCGAATCAAGCTGATTCCCACATATTTCTTAAAAATCTTTTGAGGAGTCACTGATTCTGAATCGATTCTAAGTGAGGAAAATCACTGATTCCTCCAGTGAACGGCCCCTCGTTGATGTCTTAAGACGAATATTTTCAACTTGAAGATAAAAATTTATATCGTGAGACAAGATCATTTCCCTTGGAAAGGGCCTGAGAGATTTATAACTCGAAGGCATGCCAAAAGGCTCCCAAGGTCTCCGAGGGTCATCACTCATCCGCTTTAAATTTTATATTATGAAATATAAAACAGAATTGAAGTTTTTAAAGTAATGTGTTTCAAAATTAAATAATTCAAAAGAAAATTGAAACGCTTCGAATCTGCAAGAAATTCAGTTCACATAGAACTATAGAACTGAAAATGTATTTCAACTTGAAGATCTTATATTAATAACATTCCAAAAGTCAGACAAGTAGGGGTGACAAAATTTGTGTTGGTTGAACAAAAGGTTCGTTAAAAAATTTTAAGAGGAAAAGTAGAGAGACAATATTAACAAGACAATCTGTGCAAAAAATTATTTTTGAACAAAAAGGCTCAAACACATTTTGAATCCAAAAATCATTTATTATGAAAAAATATATTCAAAAAGTTCAATTTATGCAAGAAGAAATGCATAGAAAGACCTCAAAATATGTTAAAAGAACCAAATATTTGTTAGGACAACGACAAAATTTTATAGCTTCTATAGCAACCAAATCAGTTTATTGTCCGAGCCGAAACCGTTTGTCGCCCTTAGCGAAAAATCGTATATTGGCATCGCTAATGGACCATTTATTTTTTTCATTCACGGAGAAAACTAGATATTCGAAAGTAGATAATGAAAATGAGGATAGTCATTCGCAATATCTAGATATTGGCGTGTATGATCTGAAAATTTTTGTTCAATATATGAGATATTGCCGGACAACAGCTTTGGATATTAGATTTTTAAGATCTGAGATATTCAAATGCAATATCTGGATAGTGAAGTTGTAGAGGGCGCCTGTGTCGACAAATGACGTAAGGGGCAATGGCGTCTTCTGAGTTAGCCGTTAGGCTTGGTTAGTTTGAATTTGACGCTGGCGTCTTTAGTCGTCGTTAACGCGCTTTTCCAGTTTAAAAGAGTTAAGTGAGAAATCCTCCAATATTTTAACGAGTCTAACTAACTTTTCACCGGACGATTATCTCGTGGCTGACTTTGTAACCATTTTTAACACTAAATATGCAAACGATTTTACGATTATTGTCGACGAACTGGGCGATGATGAACAGTACCCAGTTTTCGGAAAAATAAGGGAAATTTTAATTTCTTGCGAAAACAACTCTGTTTTATTTGTCTGTACTGCTTATAAAACTGTGGTATTCTACGAACATTTTTTTGCTTACCATGTTATTAAAACTTCAAAAATGATTTTTGGGAAACAGGCCTACCAGTTAAATTATCACCCAGTATTAATGTACGAACATCGGAACGGAAAAACGTACGTCGTAACCGCAAGTGAGGCATAATATGTTATACCATAGTATTATAATTAGTATTATTTATGTATTAAAGTTAAAGTGTCGTATTTGAGACGGCAGTAACAAAAAATTTGTAATAAAATTGTCTTCCATAGCAATATTACGATTTGTTGTATTTTTTATATACATTTTTTGCAGTTCAAGATCTGGAATTGATAAATATCTAGGATATTCAGGTCCAATATCTTAGATATTAACAGCTGGCATCTCCTTTTCAGATTAATATCCAGGATATTCAAGTCCAATATCTTAGATATTAACAGTTGACATCTCCTTTTTGGACTAATATCTAGGATATTCAGGTCCAATATCTTAGATATTAACAGCTGATGTCACATTTTCAGATGAATATCTAGGATATTCAAGTTCAATACCTCAGATATTAACAGCTGATATCTACTTTTCAATATCCAAAGATACTCCGTTCGAATATCCGAGATAGCTGTCCCTTAGTTCACTATCAAATATATTCAGCCGCATTATCCAGATAATACATGCGAATATCTAGTTTTCTCCGTGTTTGAGTTTTAAAGAGAATGAATGATAACGAATGAACTTTTTACGTACAGCAGTGGGATTTTGCGTAAAGGGTATTGTGCAAGTTTTATGTTTCTAAATCATCCAGCATAGAAAAGGAAGAATATCGGTAGAACGGAAAAGCGAAGTGAGATACTGTAATAATCAGGTAGAAGCGGAGTTCACTAAAACTATGTAGTCGTCGCACACGTGCGATTCGAACGAGATACTTTGAGTAATGGAAAGGTTCTTAAGAATATTTTGCGAATCGATACCTGTAGTTGCCTACAGTTGCCTATAGTACCATGTGCATATGTCCAATTCGCCTCGAAGCATGCATTTATAAGCAGTGCGTAGGATTGTCTACCAAGAGACACTGCAAGAAGCGGCAGGAGTGAGGCTGTGAGAGCATGTCTATAAATAGGTCCGAGACCGAGATGAGGCCTCCTCTGCACTTCGCGATCTCTCCCGTTTGCTCTCGCTTCCTCAGCTTCCCCCTGTCTTCCTTCATCCACACGGTATGTGCCCCGCGTGCGCCGATGAAAATCACTAAACTTTTAACTGTATAACGGAACGCTTAAACAGCTTTCTATACAGAAATTCAATTTCAGGGCGAGTGGTCTTTCTGAAAAACATTTCTTCGCAAAAAATTACCGTATAGGAAAAATAAAAAAGAGATTATACTCCATTTTTATACCCAGCTCCTCCTGATCAAAATTTTATTTCATTTCTAATTTCCTTTCTCAAAATTTACGTATCTTTAACCTTTGATATAAAACTAAATGTAAGATTACGTGCATATATCGTTGCATCTGTGTGGAATTTAATTGAGCTTTGAAATGGGACAGAACAGAGATTAATTAGGCTAGTAGTTATCTTGATTTTCAAGAGCTTCGTATATATCTGAATATTAAGGCAGCCCTTCATTAAATGTCCTATAGAAACTTATAAAAATGGAAGAAAGAATATATAGAACCATACGGAGCCATATAGAAATTTTATAAATTCTATGTGGCTCACTCTGAGAAAAAGTTGTCTTGAAGCAAAAGCATCGTCTTCTTAGCTGTTTTGTTTTGAACCACGTGAATATGCGTTTTACACGAATAGAATTATTTGACTGGAAGATTAGGTGAAGTTAATCGAATAAGGATAATTTTTCCTGCAAAAGAATTCCTGCTGAGATAAATGAAAATCCTGTCAACCTTAAATTTCTCTGAGTGCTCTATATGGTTCTATATATCCTTTTGTCCATTTTTATAAGTTTCTATAAGACATTTAATAGGCACTCAGCAGCAAACAACCAAACGAACCTTGCTTGGTTTCGTGTTGGTTTCTTGTTCGCTCGCTGTGCTCGCTGCCCGCGACTCACTGCTTGTCTTGCCTGGCTGCCACACCCCGATGTGATTAAACCTGTTGCTGCTTCTCTTCTGGCTTGACTACAGATATACTGAGCTCCTCAGGGTTTCTTAGGCTTTGAGTGAAATACGATGTATCTTCACCCTACCTTATCACCGTTTGTGACCGTTCTTCTGCTTACCTTTGACATAGTACACTGTTAAAAATAGTATTAAATTAAAAATAACAATGTATATTAAAATTAATATCTCAAGCATATGAAATCGCTATTTAGGCACGTGTTTATTAAATTCCATATACATTCATGATAATCACTCAGATAATTGCATTTTACACAAAATCAAAATAAGATTAGCAGTAATTTTCGATTCTTAATAATAAAACATGATACCTTCATACAATTAATCAAAAATAAAATTGGATTTTAAGTCGAAAAGTTCAATTACGTGAATACATGACAGACCTACCCTACAATCAACTGTACGCACATTAAATTTCTACCATTCAGGGCAAATTTGGGAAAGAGTTCCACATGTACGTTGCACTTTAATCATAAAAAGCATCTCAATCGACGAATTCTAGATTATTACTTCAATTGCGACTATTTCATCAGATTTAAAGAAATAAAAGCACTTGTGAGTTTTCAAGTACGTTGCTATACTGACCTGTATATTATATTAAATATAAAGTGTACAGCTATTCATATTTTAATGTATATTAAATTGCAACTCCCGTGTATGCAAATGACTTCATATACATCTGTATTAAATTGAATACAGATTTTTCTAACAGTGTACATACGCTTGCAAACCTCAGCGGTCCACAGGTCTGACAAGACCTTGCACAAGAGCATACCAGCGGACAGGTTCTGTAAATGTTACGTAACAAAAAGGTCACAATTATACACAATGCTAGAGGAGTGAATGATCTGAAAGTAAGAGAACTACGAGAAACTATGCATGCAAGGAAACTAGATATTTTATGTGTACCTGAGATGAAGAAAAAGGGTTGCGAAAGTAGAAACATAGAAAATGGGGTGTTGAAAGGTGGTTTTGAAATATGGTCAGAAGTCGATAGTGAATCACATGGTAGTCAAGGGGTCGGTTTAATTAAGAATGAAAAAGCAAAACAGCATCTCAAAGATCAAGGATATGTATCGCCCAGATTGCTGTGGGTTAAAATGAAGGTAGGAATCAGAAGATTATTTATCATAGCGTGGTACGCCCCAGTTGACAGTGAGCCGCGAGAAGTCAAAGACGCCTTCTGGGACACTTTAAAGTTAAAATGATACAATAAGTACGTGCGATCAAGGTGGAAGAATAATTCTGCTAGGAGATATGAACGGATGGGTAGGCGTCCAACGTCAAAAGACATATACAGAAAGGGTGTTAGGTAATTTTGGGGATCGAACAAGAAAAAATTATAACGGGGAAAAATTAGTTAGCTTATGCTTAGAAAAGGGCCTATTTATTATCAATACTTGGTTTCGACATAAAATGATCCATACGTACACCTGATGTAAAGGAAATAACCGCAGTGTAATTGACTTCGTTATTGCGGATGAAAGACTAAGAGAACTAGTCAAAGATACAAGAGTCATGAGGGGTTCCGAATGCAATACTGATCATTACCTTTTAGTCTCCAAAATAAACTTAGGGCGGGGATGGAGAAGAAAGAGAACAAAAAAAACGAAACAAACGCGAATAAAGATTGAAAATTTACAGAAACCGGAAGTGCGAATAGAGTTTCAAAATAAGTTAAGCGAACGCATAGATAGGGCAACTTGGGAAGCGCTTACAAGCAATAAAGATGATATAGAGACGCGTGAACTTTGTTACGGGATATCATTGTTACTAGACTGTTACGTGCGCGCGCAAGCGCGCGCTAACTTTTTCTCTTAATTTTTCTCCTTTACTCAATTTTCGAATCACTATTTGTTCGCTTAAATTTCTTGACCAATCAAATTCTTGCTGAAATTATATTCTAAAAGAATGTATTCAGTGAATCCATGTAACGTAGAATTTACTATTACTAATTATAATAGTAAATGTCGAGATATAATTTGAAGATTTCAAGTGCGCGTTATGTAATTTAATATTTTGAAAAAAACATAATTTTTGTACAATGACATTTGCGGGTACTTTCACGGCCATTTTTCTAAATGTAAGCATCAATATACATCGCTAAATCATTAACAAATTAATACCTATAATTTAAAAAAATCCTATTCTGATCTGATTCTCAGTTCTCAATATAAAAATCATTGAACATGTATTTGCACTGGAATGTTTAAATAAATTTTTATAGAAAAAGAAGAGCGTGCCAGAATACATTCCTGAATAATTAAAACATATGTACATGTCATTTTGAAATTTGAATTCGAATCCTCATTTCACGGCCATTTTAGTAAATCTGTCAATCAAGAAACATCGCTAAATCGTTAAATTATTATCATATTATAACGTTTAAATAATTCAAAAAAACAACAGCGTACGACAAAACATCGTTGAATAATTAAAACATATCCACATATAATTTAGAAAATTGAATTAAATTACATGCCTCTCTTTTTTCGTGGTTATCTCAGCGATATATTAAGTCCCACTTCTCCATGCCTCAGAGAAGTGAATTGAAAAAATTCAAACTCCGATAAATTAAAGCTTGGAATCT
Organism: Andricus curvator; assembly: GCA_932195095.1. Lineage (NCBI taxonomy): Eukaryota > Metazoa > Arthropoda > Insecta > Hymenoptera > Cynipidae > Andricus > Andricus curvator. Next base: position 9,276 of record CAKNYM010016156.1, on the reverse strand, counting down.
GCTCTTCAAAATGAGACCAAGAACATAATGAAATATTTACTTTTTCTCGACTTATAATAAAAAATGTGAAAGCATGTCCAAGATGAAAATCAGTTCGTCGAGCGGCAGTCGAATGTCGAATTTAAATGACAAATCGAGAACCAGTATATATTTTATCATATTCACTGTTAGAAAAATCTGTACAAGATTTAGTATACATGTAATGGAAGCAAGAATGCACAACATGAAATTACATTTAGTATACCAGCGTACAGTAAATTTAGTATATTCATACTAAATTCATTATACGCATATATGAAATTTAGTATACGCGTTTACTAAATTCAGTATAAATATACTAAATTTACTGTACGCCGGTATACTAAATTTAATTTAATGATGTGCATTCTTGCTTCCATTACATCCCGTGTAGAAATTTGGTCATGGCCCAAACAGGGCCCAGGCTTGGCAAAACTAGGCCCTGGCCTGGCGATCTAGCCTGGGCCAAGGTTGAATGAAACGCCAAATCTGGCCAGGGCCAGGTTATATTGCCAGGCTCGATCGCCCAGCTTGGCCCAGGCTTGGCCCTAGTTTATTATCGATTCCCAACCATTGTTAATTTTTTCAATTAAAAGTCGAAATTAAGGAGAAATATTTTTTCTTCAAATTTGAAGTTATTTATGTATTATTTCATAATTGATAATTCGATTAAAAAGTTTTCTCAATTTGAGGTTAGAAGTCACATGTAATCTTGATGTGAAAATATTATTTATAATTAATATAAGTACTTACTTGCACTTTCACCGCGTAAATATGGGATACTGCCGAGTACTCGATGCCTCCGGACTCTCAGAGTGATTTTTATTTTAGGCATTTTTATCGCGTTTTATCGTTTGACATCTGTCAACATGTAATCAGTGGACACCGTCCGCAATTTCTCACAAAAACAAAAAATTTTCCTTTGATAATCATGACTATTTTTTTGCCAGAAAAAGAGCATATGCGGGAAGCTCTGCTTTTCTGCTTCAATTTGAAGAAATCGGCTGCCAAATCGCATCGAATACTTGTGGAGGCCGATGTTGACAGTACTTTATCGGAAACAACGTGCAGAGTTTGATTTCGGCGGTTCAAAAACGGCAATTTTGACCTGAGCAACAAGAAGCGTGAAAATCGGCCCAGCAAGGTTGAGGACCATCAATTGCAGGCTCTTTTGGACAAGGTCGATATCCAATCGCAAAAAATGCTTTCAGAGCTATTGGGTGTTACTCAAGTAGCCATTTCCATGCGTCTACGTGCCATGGAAAAGGTTCAAAAGATCGGAAAATGGATGCCGAATGAATTGACCGATAGGCAGATGGAGCAAGACCAAAACACATGCGAAATCTTGTTCGCCAGACAAAAAAGGAAGACGTTCCTGCATCGGATTGTAACGGGCGATGAGAAGTGGATATATTTCGAGAATCCTAAGCGCAAGAAATCGTAGGTTGATCCCGGCAAACCCTCAAAATCTTTCCCAAGGCTTCCCGCATATGCTCTTTTTCTGGCAAAAAAAAACTAGACATGATAAAAATGTATGTTATTGTATACAATTGCTAATTATGTGCAGTGCACTGATTACATGTTGACAGATAACAAACTCTTAAAAAAAAAGTATGGCGTGTCCATGGTAGCATCATAGGCTCACTAACGTCATCTATGAGCAAACAGCGGATTTAAGCTTATACACCTGGTATACTAAATTTAGTACAGATTTTTCTAACAGTGTTCCTAATATCATTTTAAAGATATTTCCAACTTTAATTCCTACAACCTTCCATTTCTTCTAAATTCTTCTCTGAAGCGTGCAAAAAGTGGAATTTGATAATCGAAAATTGGTCACAAACATTTAAAATAATTATATGATTGAGTATGTGAGCTAAACGTCATAATCATGATAGGATAGGCGCAAATGTCATGAAGGTTAGCATAGTTAGTACATCCTTATATGGGAATGCATAAGACTTTTTTGAAAAAATATTCTAAACGTAAAAGTAAGTTATAAATGTATAAATAGTAATATTTTTTCAAGTGTAAAATGCATTTGCGCAATTATGTTTCATTCTTTTATCGGTTGAAGACCTTTCAGTTTCAAGAAATAAAATCAACTATCCAAAATTTTAAGTTGTAGTGCCTGATTCTGATCAAATCTATCCGATACTCCAACCTGAAATTTTGGCATATCTTATTTTATTGTAAATATGTACCAACTATGCTAACCTTCCTGACATTTCCACCTATCCTATCATAACCATGACGTCTTGCTAGATTACTCAATTATAATAAAGGTATGAAACATAAATAAACTTTGATTGTACAGATCATAGCCAATATTAAATGATATAATATTAATGTCAGTAATCAATTCCTGTTACCACACAAAAGATCAATTATAATTCAATAATTATGTGGTTCAATATTGTGAAAAAATCAATTAGTATACTACGTAAAAATTAATGAGCAAATATTTTCATTGAAACATCCAAATAAATTTAACTTTATATTTTTATGAAAATTATAATTAACATTTGAAATTAATTTCAGAAGAAATTAAAACATATTTACATATAATTGTGAGAAAGCAATTGAGATACTCATTCCAAAATAGCAGAAACATTTTTAAAAATTATATAGTTGCAACAGAGATATGTTAAATATAAATCAAGTTTCATTGCACGAATTATAACCAATATTTAACTACATAACCTTGAAATAAATAACTCATGCTCCTTAATATGGGAAAATTTTAATTCAATCTTTATGTAATTTAACTCTCCGTTTGGCACGTGGGTCCAGCCAGACCTTTCGCGATTCAAAATGTTTTTTTAAGTATACTTCTGATTGAGTTAGTGACTTGAAACTCCCTGACTTTTCCTAAAATTTCCTCAGCTATCATTTAAAAAAAATTGAAAGGATACATGCCATACAAGGATAATTACAAGGATATTTATTTAAATATACTTCGGTTTGGCACATGTGGCCTTGCCAGACCCCTATATATTTTATGCGGAAATGTATTAAATATGTATAATGCATTTTGAACATTTTAATTCATTTTTTTAGTTTCCATTGGTATTTTTCCATTCAAACTGGCTTTTATATTCTCTTGGCATCTTGCATACACATATGTGAACGTTATAAAGTGAACCCTTACTTCTCCTGCTTCCATTGTCATCACATTACTCACTTCCCATACCCTCACTTTCACTAATTCCCTTCCAACACTGCTCAGCCTCTCATTAACCCTACTTTTCACCATCCCCCCTTCCCTTACCTTTCCCTCATCTACTTTCCCTCTCCTCAACTCCCCTACATTCATTCCCCACGCATCCGATCCACGCACTTTCTCACCCCCTTCACTTCTCTTACTTCTCCCTCCTCTACATCACCACCCCTAACATTCTTCACATCCCTCACTTCTCTTACTTTCTATCTCCTCACTTTCCTTACTTCTCCCTCTCTCACATCTCAGACTTACAATTGCTTCTCCTACTTTCCAATCCCTCACATCCCACACTTCCAACCCCATCACTTCCCTATCTTCTACTTCCCCTAATTCCACTCCCATATTTCTCCTCCCCTCCCTTTCTTTACTTCTCCCTCATCTACTTTCCCTCTTCACAATTCCTCTAGTTTCATTCACTTCTCTTACTTTTCCCTCCTCTACATCCCAACCCCACACATTCTTCTAATCCCTCACTTCTCCCAATTTCTACTCCCTCACATTCCTTACTTCTCCTTTCTCTACTTCCCCACCCCTCACAGCTCTCACTTGCACTTATACTTCTCCTACTTCCCAAACCCTCACATCCCACACTTCAAATCACATCACTTCCCTTATTTCTCCATCCTCTACTTCCCCTAAATACACTCACATACTTCTCCTACTTCTTCTCCCTTTCCTCACTACTCCCTCATTCACATAAATTCCATTTATAAGAATAACCCTTCGATGGCACACTTCCCGATGCGTAACATAGCTGGCATAGTGGGGGCTTTTTGACCCCAAGCGAAAAAGGCTTCCCGCAAAGAGCCAATTCATTATTTTGAGTAGCTGAATTTTTTACACACTCTTGGATAGTTACTTCAAAGAATGCTGTGGGTTCTTTATTTCAAAATTTCTTCTAAATAGGAAAAAAAGATTGTAGAACTTAAAAAATAGAGAAAAATGACATTTTTTACGAGTTGGAGGGAGTATCTGGCTAAGGTGACAGGGCCGTAAAAGTACCATTTTCAAATGTTTAAGGGACTTAAATTAAGATTGAAAATGCCTGGAGTCTTTTTGACCCCAGTGTGCCATCGAAGGGATAGTGCAGATCATAATAAAGCGTAAAAATGAAGGGAAAAAAAAGATTTTCTTCACCTGTGAAATTTGTTTTTCTACATTAAATTTTTTTTAGTTTTACCACAGTAGGTAATTAAATATATGCGAAAGCTGCTAGGAATAAAAAAAAAACGAAAATATATACCTGCATGCTATATAAATGCATTTCAATACACCTCCAAAAACGCAGTATTCCATACATTTGTATGGAAATATACAGGGGTCTGGCCAGACCACATGTGCCAAACCGAATGTTATCGAAACATGTGCTAAACGGAGGCTTAATATTGTAAAAACACTAATCAGCTAATAATTAATTAATCATTTTCCAACATGGAAAGCAATAAATAATTATTCCCATTGTAGCATTTAAATAATGTTTATTTTATATTTTCAAACAAAAAAATTTTTATAATAATTTATGTTAGCTAATATTACAAAATTAAATGTTGAAGTAATTTAATATTGTGCAAAAGAATAAACAGCTAATAAATAATCAATGAGTACAGAACATGAAAAGCATTAAATCATTGTTTTCATCGAAACATTCAAATAATGTTGATTTTATATTTTTCTGAAAATTTCAGTCATCAGCAACCTTTTCAACTAATTACAGAAAAAATGAAAAAATGTGTACATGTAATTTGGAAAATTGAATTCAGATAATCATATCACAACATCAGAAACATTTTGAAAATTATGTAACTGGAATAGGGGTATTTTAAATATAAATAAACTTTTATTATACCAATTATATGCAATATTCAATTACATAACCTTAAAGTAAGAAATGAATTTATGTTACTCAATGGAAAAAAATTTTAATTCAATATGTACAACGTTTAATATTGTGAACAAAATTAATCAGTCAATAATCAATCAGTCAGTTTACAAAATAAAAAGCCTTAAATAATTATTTTCATTAAAAAATTCAAATAATTTTCACTTTATATTTTTTTTATCTTGAAATTTCATTTCTGAAAATTGTAAATATTAATAACCTTTTATACTAATTTTCAGGAAAAAATAAAACTCATGAACATTGTACATATAATTTTGAAAATTGAATTCAGATACTTAATCCTTTCATAACAGAAAAAGCGTTGAATAATTATTTTCATTGAATCATTGAAATAATTTTTACTTCATATTTTTCTGAAAATTTAAATGATCAATATCCCTTCAAACTATTTTAGAGAACATTAAAATATATGTGCACATAATTTCGAAATCAAAATTCAGATACTCATTTCACGACATCGCAAAATAAAAAAAAATAAATATATATAATTGGAATCGAGGTATTTTAAACATTAACAAACTTTTATTATACAAATTATATTCAATAGTCAATTACATAACCTTGAAGTAAATAATCATTTTATGTTACCTAATCAAAAGCAATTAAAATTCATTCATCATGTAATTTAAAATAGTTGAAAAAAATATTCAGCTAATAATTAATTAATCTGTTTATAACATAAAAAAATGCAACTATAATTTTCATTCAATCATTGGAATAATTTTTATCCTACATAAAGAAAAATCACTATCATCTCTGAAAATTAAACATATTAGTAAACTTCCATACTAATTTTCGAAAAAATAAAAACATATTGAAATATAATTTTGAAAATTGAATGCAGATACTCGTTTCACATCAGAATCATTTCAAAAATAATGTAATCAGTGCTATTTCAAATTTAAATAAAATTTTAATATGCCAATTATATCCAGGATTCAATTACATGACCTGAAAGTAAATGATCAATTTATGTTTCTGAATTGAAAACAATTCAAATTCAATCTTTATGTAATTCAATGTTGTGGTAAAAATTAATCAGCTAATAATTAATGAATCAGTTTATAACATGGAAAGTATCAAATAATTATTTTTATTTAAACATTCAAATAGTTGTTACTTCATATTGTTATGAAAATTTGAATTAATTTATTAATTATTGTTGTTCAAATGAATATAACCGTGAGGTGTACTTTAAAGTTTAAAGATTTGCCTACGTATGAAAGCATATGTACATATAATTTTGAAAATTGAATTCAGATACTCATTTCGCAATCTCAGAAACAATTGGACATTTATGTAACTGGAATAGGGCTATTTTCATAATCTCAAAGTGAATAATCAATTTATGTTACTTAATTATGGAATATTAAATTTCAATTTTTATGTAATTTGATAATGTGAACAAAATTAATCAGCTAATTTTTAATTAATTAGTTCACAACATAAAAAGTATGAAAAAATTATTTTCATTGAAACTTTCAACTAATTTTTACTTTATATATATTTTTCTTTTTTGGACTTTTCTTTTATTAAATTTAATTTATCAATCATCTTTTAACTAATTCCAGAAAATGTCATTTTTAACAGAAATAGTTAATATTTAATTAATGATTTCAGAACATAGAAAGCATTTAATAATTATTTTGATTGAAATATTAGAATAACTTATATTCAATATTTATCTGAAAATTTCGATTATTAATAACCTTTCCAAGTAAAACCAGAAAAAATTGAAATATATGCACATATAATTTTAAAATTGAATTGGGATACTCACTTCACAACATCACAAACATTTAAAAAAATTATATAATTGTAATGGAGATATTTTGAAGGAAAAATAAATCTTTATCATAGCAATAGCAGCCAATATCAAATCAGATAACCTTAATATAAGTAATGAATTTATGTGACTCAATTGAAAACAATTCAAATTCAATCTTATGTAATTCACTTTTTTGAAAACAATGAATCAGTCGATAGTTATTAATAGTTAATTCATCAGTTCATAACATAAAAATCAACCCACAATATCATTTGCATTGAAACGTCAAAATAATGTTTGTCTTATATTTTTCTAAAAATTTCAATTATTTATAATCTTTTTAACTAATTCCATAAAAACTTAAAACACATTTACGTATAATTTTGAAGATTGAATTTAGATAATTATCTCACAACATCCTAAAAATTTTTAAAATTATGAAATTGGAATAGAGGTATTTTAAATATGAATAAACTTTTATTATAAAAATCATATTCAATATTCTATTACATAACGATTCCTTTTATACAACAATCTTACACAAGATGGAGGTTACCTTTTTTCATATGAAGGATTCGAACTTTTATTCCTGACAATTTAATTTGTTTATGAAATAGAATCAGTTAATATATAATTAATTAGTTCACAACATAAAAAGCATTAAACAATTATTCTCACTGAAACATTCAAAATAGATTTTTTCATTTGAAATTGCATTTCTATACATTTAATTTATTAATGACTTTTGAAACTAATGCCAGAAAAATTCAAAATATATGTATATGTATATTAATTAATCATTTAACAACATAAAAAGCAATAAACAGTTCTTTCACTAAAAACATTCGAATAATTTTTACTTGATATTTTTCTGAAAATTTAAAATAATAATAACCTTTTAAACTAATTCCATAGAAAAGTGAAAAATACGTACATATAATATTGGAAGCAGAATTCAGATACTTATTTCACAACATCAAAAAATTTACAAAAATTATACAATTGGAATAGAGGTATTTTAAACATAAATAATCTTTTATTATAAAAATTATAGTGAATATTCAATTAGATGGCCTTCAATTAAATAATAAATTTATCTACTTAATTTAAACAAATTAAAATTTAATCTTTATGTAATTTAATATTGAAAAAAAATTAATCAGCTAATGATTAATTAATCTATTGACAACATAAAAAGCATTCAATTATAATTTTCATTCAGGCATTCAAACAATTTTTACTTTACATTTTTTGTAATTTTCAGTTTCATTTCTGAAAATCTGATTCATTAGTAACCTTTTTTGTAATTTGAGAAAAAATTAAAACATATTTACATATAATTTTGAAAATTAAATTCAGATAATCATTACGCAACAATACAAACATTGACAGAAATGACGTAATTGGAAGAGAGGTATTTTAAATGTAAATAAACTTTTATTATAGAAATGATAGCTAATATTCAATTACATAACCTTAAAGTAAATAATAAATTTATGTACTTAATTGAACCAAATCAAAATCAATCTTCATGTAATTTATTATTTTTAAGAAAATTAATCAGATAATAATTAATCAATCAAAATAAAAAATAAAAAGCATTAGATTATGACTTTCATTAAAACTTTCAATTAATTTTTACTTTATATATTTTCTTTAATTTGTACTTTCATTTCTAAAAATTCAATTTATCCGTAACCTCATTTCATTCTCGAAAACACGTTCTTTAATCCCTCTCTTTTGCCAAATCACCACTCAAAAAATGAAGAAATCCTTTGAAGACAAAAGGCCGAATCCCAGTTAAACAGCAGGATAAGTCATAACCTTTGTTTGTTGAAAATAATTAAAATTTAAGATTATAAATTTTTGAAATTGAACTATTCTTTGTGTTGCGGGTGGGGGTGGGGGGATACACTCTTTATATGTCATAAATAAAACTACGTTAAAACACAATATCCATTTATTTTGGTTGAAAGCTCTCTTTGTTTTAAAACATTATAACCGACTTTTCATTTTCAATCCAATGATATGAGAGAATTTGAAAATTTTTTCCGGGAACTTTGGGACGTTTTGGATCTCAGAATTCAACAAATATAGGATTCCATGAGATTTTCGCGACTTTTTATCATTTTTTATGAGCAAATTTCACGGTATTTCAAAAACTATGAGGTATATTTGAGATCTTTCCTAATTTGAGAGAATTTTCGAGTTCTTTGTGATATTATAAATGATTTTAACGAATTTTCAAATTAATACAGTGGTTGAAGGAAATTCGCAGAACTTTAAGGAGTCTAGATTCTTCTTTTCATATTTTCCAACGAGTCTGACTCGAGTGTCTCAAGGAACCAGTCGACTATTCGAAAATAG
>CAKNYM010016152.1:0-11675 GCA_932195095.1 Andricus curvator | reverse complement strand
AATCGTGAAAATAGCATTGAAAGTAAAAAATTTCATTTTTCGAAAAAACCGCTCAAGATACAAGGTTCGATATTTTGCGTTATTTTGCCATAGGACGCTTTGTTTTCGTTTTAATCGCAAAAATAGCATTCAGAGTAAAAAATTTAATTTTTCTAAAAAAAACCGTTCGAGGGACAAGGTTCTATATTTTGCCTCATTTTGCCATAGGACGCTTAGTTTTCGTTTTAATCGTGAAAATAGCATTGAAAGTAAAAAATTTCATTTTGCGAACAAACCGCTGACGAGACAAGGTTCGATATTTTGCGTTATTTTGCCATAGGACGGTTAGTTTTGGGTTTAATCGCAAAAATATCATTGAGATCAAAAAATTTCATTATTCTAAAAAAAACCGCTCAAGAGACAAGGTTTGATATTTTGTTTTATTTTGCCATACACGGTCTGCTTGAAGACTGAAAAAGTTTGACTAAAATGGATCCAAAATCTGCTAACGCAAAAAGTTTGTATATCATTTGGACATTAGAAATCAGTTGAATTTAAAATCCTAGCTGCTCCTTTTCTCGAGTTATGCGCATTTTTAGATTTTTACATAACAACCTGTATACTACAAAGCTTGCGTAATCGAGTTTATTAATTACAACGCTTTTTTAACTTTACCGTTTTTCCAAAATATATCGAAAATAAGTTTGTGTTGCTTATTTTTTACATTTGGAAAATTTAGTTACCTGTTTGTGTTTCCATTTTCTCCTGAAAGTCTCACTGTCTTCATCCTATATTTCCCCTCCCTGTTCCCTTGTCCAAGCATTCAGATCACCTCCTATCAACACCAATTCGTCATCCTTTTTCGCCACCCATTTCCTAATCACACTCCAACCTTCTTCTTCTCCCCTTCTCCTGTAAGCGCAAACTATCCTCACCTTTCTTTTTCCTATCTTCACCATTCTCGTCATTACTCCATCCGTTTCCTCAAATCCCATTTCTATTCGCTTTTCTCGTACCAATTCCTCCCTCACTCCTGACACCATACCCTCTTTCTTTCTTCCCTTTGCCTTCTCTTTCTTTGCCCCTTGCATCTGCCACGTATATCCCTTGGGTAACTTCCTCTTCACTCTCTTCCACTCCTTCTCATCTACCCAGGTTTCACTCAACATCACTACATCCCATTTCTTCAACTCTTCCCAGAAACCTTCATCTTTATTCATTAGCCCTCATACGTTCCAAAACGCTACTCTCACTTCTTTTTTCCTTCCTTTCTCCCTTCTTTCATCATTATGTCCCCTCCCTACTTTTGTGGAAACCCCGTCGCTCCGTCTTGGCCTCCTTCTTTTCTTTCACCCTCTAGTGTTTCCATTACCTCCTCCCTTGTATTCTTAGTCTTCACTTCCTCCTCTCGTCGCCATGGGCCTTCCCTACACACTTCACTCAATTTTTCTTCCTTATCATCCCATATCCACACATTCCCATTTATCCACATCCTATCTTTCCGTATCCATACCGCGTTCCCTTTCACTCTTTCATTCCATGCTCTCTGTTTCATTATCCACCTTCTCCTTCTTTCATTCCACGTCATATCCTCCTCTATCCTTTCTTCCCTTCCCTTCAAAGCTTTTTTCTTTCTCAAGATATCAACTTTTTCTTCCTCATTTCTCACTTTCACTACATACATACGCGATTTACCTTCAATCTTCCTTCCCACTCCATTTACCTCTTCCACGTGCACTTTTGCTCCAATTTCGCTCATCAACTTTTCCACTTCTTCTCTACCTGATTCACTATCTACTTTCATTCCTCTTATCACTATATTCCTACTCCGTTTCGTCTTCTCTTCTACTTCCATTTTCCTTTTCAACTCTCTCAATCTTGATTTCATTCTCACATTTTCTAGGATAACATTCTCATTCATTTCTTTTATTCTCTCTCCTTCTGTTACCCCCTCATTCCCTTTCCTTATTTCCTCAGACTTACACACTAGTTTTCTCACTCTTTCTGCCGGCTTCTCCATATCTGATTTTCTCTTTTCCTCACTCATCCTTTGATTTTTCTCAATATCTTCCAACTGCTTCCAAACTTTATCTTTTTCTTGCCGCCACACCAAATTCCATTCTTCCCACTTCTCTCTAACTTTCCTAATTTCCTCCCAAACCTCCTCCCCTCGCTTTTGCATGCCATTCAAACTTCGGATCGTTTCCTCTCTAAACCCTTTAATAAGATTTTCTAGGCTCTCTAGATCGAATTTCCCTTTCGCTTTATTCCTTTCCGGTGGTGACTTTTTTTTAAACTTTTTCCGCAACTTCTCCTCTCCCTGCTCATACCCCTCTTCTTCCCTTGATCTTTTACTGTCTTCCGTCTTATCCCCCTCGTCACTTTTATCCGTAAACCCTCCCCCTGCGTCCATTTATCAAAAAGTTGTCTCGATCCTAAACTTCTAGCCCTGGATCTATTAAGCAGTTCCCGATTTGACGGCCTCCCTCGAGTCCTCCTGTCAACTAGCCCCCCTTCCTTCTCTCCCCACCCGAATTTTCCTGGCGTAGCATACTGGCCCCCACCATCATCACTATCTCCGGCATCACCCTTACCACTCCCCGTTTCGCCGGGCTCAGTGAGATCATCAGCACCGGGGTTGTTGTCTACCTGCTGCCCTCTGTCGGACCCCACTGGGCTCCTCGCAACAAACATGCTGGCCTATCTTACCGATCTGCTGTCCCCTATCTTCTCTCTCACTTTTCCGTCCTCGACAACTAACCTCCAAATTATCACTTTCAACTCTCCTCCTAACCCTCTTAACCTTACAAAACAGCCTCCCCACACAACCCCTTCACTTCCCTGACCACCCTCACTACCTTTCGCCTCAATCACACCTCCACACTCGTCGCCAAAACCAAAAAAGATAGCACAGTAGTGGCTGAATGGTCCCATTTTGTATTCTTTTGTTTTCTTTTTAACTTTTTTGGTATTTTTTGTATTTTTATATATTATATATTGAATGGTATATAGAATAAATTATATATTTAATAGTATGGATAAATTTAAATAAGCGTTTTTCTAACAATATTTAGAAATATAGATTAGTAAATAATGTTTAAAATTATAAGTGAAGCGAAGAAAATTCTATTACTGCTTTTAATAGCTGTAAGGCGTATGATTTGTGCTGTATACATGTTGCCTTGTAACGTGCCCAGAATTTAAAAAAATCACAATGTATAGATTCTCCGCTTTGTTCTGACCAATAGCCTAATCCATTATTGTTTTCTATAAAACGTAAACTTTCTTTTACGTGGGTAAGAATTACGTGAATTTTTAGTGTTTCGGAAAGTTTATCGATGCTTTTCAGAGCTTTATCTAATTCATTGATGTAAGCATCAGGTAAAAGTCCAATTTTTCCAGAGGTAAAACGACAATGAACAATTTTATTCATTGCTTTATAAGCAGTAACATAGGGTATAATTTAGAAAATTCCTACCACTTGATATATTTCCGGATCTATTATCAATGGCTTAGGGTATTGGTCAGAGCAGTAATAGAATTTTCTTCGCTTCACTTATAATTTTAAACATTATTTACTAATCTATATTTCTAAATTTTGGTAAAAAACACTTATTTAAATTTACCCATGCTATTGAATATATAATTTATTATATATACCATTCAATATATAATATATAAAAAATACAAAAAAGTTAAAAAGAAAAAAAAACGAAAAAAATACAAAATGGACCATTCAGCCACTACGTCCTCGTCGTTGGTCCTGGGCTTGGCTAAAAGTGGTAACTAAATTTTCCAAATGTAAAAAATAAGCAACACAAACTTAGTTTCGATATATTTTGGCAAAACGGTAAATTTAAAAAAGCGTTGTATTTAATAAACTCGATTACGCAAGCTCTGTAGTGCAGGCTGTTATGTTAAAATCTAAAAATGCGCATAACTCGCGAAAGGGAGCATCTAGGATTTTAAATTCAGCTGATTTTTAATGTCCAAACAATATAGAAACTTTTTGCGTTAGCAGATTTTGGATCCAGTTTTGTCAAACTTTTTCAGTCTTCAAGCACACCGTGATATATAGTGCAACTAAGCACCTCGTAGGTCTTATTGTGTCTATTAATAATATTATCATAATATCACTGTAGTTATTGAAAATTTTTCAAACATATTTTTTTATTTTTCTGTTAATTTTTAATCATGAAATTTTAACATTAAATTTGAAATTAGCGACCTCGAAAACCCGTATGTACCAACTTCGATGCAAATCTGTAAAAGTTTTTAAATTATGTTCGCCATATTAGATTTTTCATTTTCATTATAACAATTGACATTGAATTTAAAATCAGAGATTTCGAAAAACCCACGAAAAACCCACATCAGACGATATCTTGAAATTTTGCGAGCTATCGAGATTTTCACTTCATTTCATTTTTAAATTCATTTTAATTTTTATATTAATTTTAATTTTCAATTATATTCACCTTCAAATCACTATTAGAAAATTAATTTGAAGCAGTTCTAAACAATAACAAATTATGAAAATATATATGAAAACTTTAAAAAAATTGAAAAGTATGTTTTAAAAATGTTTAATAACTACAGTCATATTAATGTATAGAATTCCTGAAAATAAAACAAGAATCCAATGATCATATTTGGATAACCACCACAAAATTCTCTTATTGCAATTTCTAAAAACAAAAACAAAATTGTTTTTTAGGACAAAAATAACAAAAAAGGAAAGAAAAATGAGAAGGCAAACAACCAAATCCCTCTCCTTCTCTTTTTTATTTCTTTCTTTTTTTTAAATTTATATTATTATCAAATCACAATATAAAAAAGCATTTATAATATACCTGAGATCTAAGTGTGGGTTAGAAGGCAAATCCGCTATGAACACATCAGAAATGAGAGAAAGTCAAGATTCATGAAAACCTATTCTGATTATCTGTACACTGAGAGACTTTTTGTTAGAATAAATCATAAAAATGAATGAGAATTTAGTATAATATCGTTCCAAAATAGGGAAAACAGGGTTTGCGTATCAAAAATTAATATAGTGGTTTTTAGCCGGCAGAATTAATATTTTTGTTTGAACAAATGGAAAGAATGTTGCATGAACTCTTATAAAACTTGCGAGAATTTAAAATTCACTATATCAAAGTTGGCAAGCGAAATTAAAACGATAGTAATACAATTTATTCGAAAGAGTGAAAACATCTTTTGAAGTAGCCATACAAAGCATATGAGAATCTCAAACGAATATATGAAAAAAAACTCCCTCCACCAAAAGATTCAACCTTCAGAAGGAGGAAAACTAAATACACAAACTAAATACAATTATATACGGAAACACGCGTACAATTATAATTTGTATTATTATATACTTAATTTATTCACTACATACATAATCGCACGCTTAATCGCTATGAAAAAATCGGAATCGCTGCGGCGAGATTCGAACCTAACTTACCCGAAGCACTAACGCATTTTATTCCTAACAACTAAACCCCACGGCTAACTTATATTATGGAATATTTGGCAAAAATCTCGGCAAAGCTGCGTCGCTTGACAATTCAAGGCAGTATGAAAAATATCTGGGCCCTGTTTCACGAGTGATTTGTTGCTTCAAAAATTTGGTTAATAGATAGGTTAAACATTTTATCACTTTCAATGATTGAATTGATTTTTTATAAAATACATTTTTTTTAAAGGAACTGATAATATTCTTGTATGAATAACATTATCCAATCTGATATCTCAGTAACTCATTATAATAAACCTGAGTGTATTTAGATTGTAATATTTTATAAATTGCACTCATTTAATTAAATCTTATTATCTTAGTGTATAAATTTCGAGAGAAAAGATTCCTCATGTTTTGAATCCCATAGTAAACGAATGAATTGAAAATAGAAAGAGTTAACTTTTATTTAAAATGTTGTGAAACATAACCTTTCGGTATACATGTGATAAAAGCGCCTGTTTCACTACTACCAAGCATCTTTTGACAGAACTAAGGAGTCAGATATAAATAATGTGTACAATATTATATATTAATTTAAAAAAATATATATTTTTTGATAGTTAAAAGATTGTAGTAATAAAACATTGTTGAATATTTAAAAAAGAAGTTTGTGATTTTGAAAATTAACGCATTAAATGCTCTTTTTCCAATTTTTGAAAATCTGGACAGGGATTGGAGTAGAGAATAGAAATAAAATAAAGGTATAATTAATTTTCTCGTTCAGCGAATTTTTTGTTTCAAGTAATTTCTTAAAAATAATAATAATGGGATTTTACAATATTTACATGCAATAATCCAAACAAGTGTACAAAGGTAAAGTAAATGGCAAAATGCCTAGAGGTAGACCGCCGAAATAATGGTTAGAATCGGTAAATGAGACATTAATCCGAAGAGACGTAAGAAGCCATAGAAACACAAGAGCTTGCATGAAAAAATGCATGGACGTGAAGGAAGCTAGAGTAGTATGCCAGGACAGAAAAGTATGGCGACAAATAGTTTGTAAACAGAGTGACAATAGAATGAATGAAGCCTGAAACAAAGACCTTGGATTCTAATGGGCCCAAATGGGGAACCATACATAACAATTTTGTGAGGCTCTTCACTTGGGGTGATCGCTAGAGAGATTGATCAGCAACCTGGGTCGGAGCAGTGATGCGGAATAATCGTGTCATTTGAATAAATGACACGAGAATTCCAGATCAATCTAAAAAATATATACCTCACACCTATATACCTATCTACTTTACACCTATATACCTATCTAACTTGTACCCATATACTCTATACCAATACACCCATATACCCAATACTATTTTCCAACCGAGCAAGTCACGCCTACTCCGAAAGGGAAATGGCTTAATGGTATAATATAATAAAATAATAATCTAATTTCTAATTGAACCGAATTTGATTTGGACCGACCGCGGCCGGTGTTCCATGCGTTCCATATTCGGCTCTGCTCAATCGGGCTCGATCGGAAAACGGCGGAAACACTCGAGGAGCATTCTCAAACGAAACTATATGAAAAATCAACAATAAGGATTTCATAGTTTGCTATGCGTCTTCGGTTTCTGTCAACTTCATATAGACAATATCAATTTCTAAAATACGTTTTCGAGATTATGATATTCACTATTTTTCTTATTCAAATTATTTTTCGAAAACTCAGTAAAAAGAATATCACTTTTTCATAGTGTTAATTCTTGAAATGGAGATTCATAATATTTCGTATTTAGAATACTACTTTGTCGTCTTCGTGTTTTAAATACTCGTATGATAATATTAAACTTCGGTACTGTAATACGAATAAGTGTAATAAAACCTCGGTTTTCCCTATTTTGGTACGATTTTATACCAAATTCTAATTCATTTTTTTCATTTATTCTAACAAAAGGTCTCTCAGTGTAGATAAAATTTTATTTTGTTTGTTTTTGATTTGTTGAATTATAATTGTGATATGTTTATCAAATACAAAAATTCGGTTGGTTGCCTTCTCAGTTTTCTTTCTTCTGTTTAATTGTTTCCAAACAAGCAAATTTTTTTTGTTTTTATAGAAATTGCAATAAGAGCATTTTGTGGTGGTTATCCAAATTTGATCGTTGGATTCTTGTTTTATTCTCAGGAATTCTATACATTAACTTGAGTATTGGACGTTAAATAGGATTTTGAATTTGATTTCAATCTTATTTAAAATTCTTAAATTACAGTCATATTATAATAATATTATGAATGGACACAATAAGACCTACGGAGTGCTTAGTGACACTACAGCAGATCGTGGCGCGGCAGCCGGGCGCCAGAACCCTCTTTTAATTCCAATAGTATTTTATCCGCACCTTCTATCCTAGGTGATTTTCAAGGGAAAAAATCAACCTTTTTTTAAAAAATATTTTTAAACAAATTTAAGGGGCCGCATTTGGGGAAAAGCTGAAAAATATGTTTAAAATCGAAAAATGAACATGACATAATTTTTGTATTCCAAAACCATTAGTCTTATCGTGAAGCTCATTTTTAAAAGTTTAGAAAACACTATTACGAAAGTTAAATTGATCAACTTGAGTGGAAGTTATGATTAATTGAATAACGGCGCGCGAGTTAAAATGTCGAAAACTCGAGACTCTGTAGGTTGGCAACCCGTCTTTCTGGAGGTCTATTATTTGGAGAATTTTAAGTGGTCCACTAAGACTATAACTTAGGGGAATTTCAAGAAAATCGCAGACAACAAATTCTTATGCGGGTACGCTTGACAAATTTTACCCCTCATAAGGAACGCATCTCGTGAGTTTTATGCTGGCTCAACTATTTTGGCGGCCAGAAAAATTTTTTGTTTCAAAAATTAAAATTTTGTTGGAAACAACGATAGATACGAAAATAGTGTTAAGATGACAGTTTGCAAAGTCTGTTTCAACAATAAATCATTCAATCCCGATAAAAAATTCCTGGTAATGTAAGCCTATTAAAATTTGAAACATTTTATTATTTCGAGAATGTCTACAAATAAAAAATAAATCTATTGCCTTGCATTTTTTTTACGTTTTTTTTCACTTAATTTAATTTAATTCTTTCTATTTAAATTATTTAATATTTATATGATTATTTGTATAGTATTGAAATCTTTTTCAAACATTCAAAGAAGGAGGCTTTCATCGTTCATAACAGTTTGGTGCCCGTTCAAGATTCCCAGAATGAGTTTTACACTTTTTATAAGGCAATTTTTTTCATATTCGGAGATATGAATAGCTGGTTTGGTGTGCAACCCAAAGGTGCCAACAGGGTAGGTGATTGCGGAGATACAAGAACGAATGGTGACGGGGAGAACTTGATTAGCTTCTGCTTAGAAAAGGGCTTATGTATTAAAAATACTTGGTTTAGGTATAAAATGATCCACATGTATACTTGGTGCAGAGGTAGAAGCAACAGTAAGACTCACTTTTTTTATAGCGGATAAGAGGGCCAGTTAGTTTAGTTTCATGAATGAACCTACATAGAAAAAACCTGGGCGCATTCACAAACAAACCACTTGCAAAGTGGGCTTGGTAATTTAGGGATCGATTTACAGTTTTCGACCGATGACTTAAGACGAAAAGATTCTTGAATATAAATACGCCTTTATGTTTACAAATTTGTCACATAACCTACAAATGATATTTATCAAGCCATTATATCCATTCTAATTGCGATAATATTTTATAGTTTAATTCTCTTCATTAAATTATGTCAATCACAGTTGTGTTATTAATTAGATAAAATGTCGAAGTGGGCAAAGCGGAAAATATGTTTTTTGGATGTAGGGTCTTTTAAAATTGGGTTCCTTTAGACGTCGAAATAAAGCCTCCTTTGGAACTAATTCATCGTTTTGGTTTCCTTTTCAGCAAGAGGGGTTCATTTTTGTTGCAGCTCCTTTGGAACCAAAAGATTTGTTTCTAATGGAAACCTCAGTTTTTTCGGTGTAGGTCAATGATGTAGCAGAAGGGGGACTAAGATGAAGAAGCAGACGCGAGTAAAAATAGAGAATTGGCAGAAACACAAAGTACAAATAGAATATCGTAATAAGCTGAGCTAATATTTATTTTATCGTAGCAAAAACTAGTAGGCGGAATTAGGCAATAAAAATGTAGATGGCGTATGGAGTACGGGATAGCATCTTCAAGAGTACATATGAAGTATGTGGTGATGTGGTTGTAGAAAGAATGACTGAAGATGCTTGGTGGATTGATGAAATCCGCGTGGCTGTTAATGAGAAGAAGTTGTTGAACTTGAGCGAGGAGTACTAGAAATGTACAACTACGAGAAAAGATCTCGTCTTTTTTATATCTCATCTCATTTCGTCTCATATAAGCGAGCTTTACGCAAGATCATATGTTTCGATCAACTTTTTTATCAGTGACAAAATTGACATTCATAAATGAACAAATGTCATAACTATTGTCATGAAATATTAAAGTAGACATAGGAGGCACACAAAAACATAGTATACCGAGTGAAATGTATATATCCATTCAATGATATCATTCTTTTATTAATCATTTATGTTCCAATTGATTTTTCATTTTTATTTTGATATATTTTATATTATTATATATTATTATTTTATATACTTTATATGGTCTTTGTGGATATGTCTCATATAGATGTATACTGAAAATTATTGTCTAATTATGGATTTCTGGGCCAAAAAAGCCTTATTTACACTCCTTGTTTAATAATAATCATTATAATAATGTATAATAATTTATTAAGCAGCATATATCAAAAGAATAATAGTTATTACGAGTACATATTAAAAATAATTTCCGTATGTAAGAATCAGGTTTGATGAAGATTTTTTTATCTTCTAACATATATTGTTATTATTTCTTAGAAACAGCATTAATGTATATATTATTATATGTCGTGTTATATTATTGTTAATATTATTAATATTTTCATTATTGAAGGATGAGTGCAAATAAGGCCTGGTTTGGTCACAGAATCTGAAAATAATTTTCTTTTTGCGAGAATAAAAACTCAAAAGTGACCCTTTTATGCCTCATTCTGCTACCCAAAAGAGTTTTTTTACAGGAATTTTTCAAATAAAACTTTTTTTTTTAACGTCCATGGTGTATTAACAGCTCTCCTTAAATTTTGATGCACCAAGAAACAAATATAATTTTTAGCAAACTGATATTTAATTTGAAAATAAAGTAACATTTATATACATGAATAATTGCGACAAATTAAGACTCCATATAGGAAAAATCATTTATCTAGATTCTAGAATCATGGTGTTTGAGGGAAAAAATGAGAAAACAATGTGCAAAACTGTCCTGATTGGATAGATTGGCGCATGAATAAGGGTAAGTAGGTTATCGGTAAAACAGGGTCCATTCTCAGAAATAAAAACATATAAAAAAAAGCTAAAATGGCCATACATAATTCCATATTCGTACTGACTGTACTATACGGTAGCGAGACATGGACCTGTCAAGAAAAGGAGAGGAGTAAAATTAACGCGATTGGCATGAAATCTCTGCGCACAATATGCGGGAAAACACTGATGGAAAAATTCCGAAACGAGATTATCTTCCAAGAATGTGGTGAAAGATGAGTGACTGACCGCCGAAAGAATGGTTAGAATCTGTGAATGACACATTAATCCGAAGAGACATAAGAAGCCATAGAAACACGAGAGCATGCATGAAAAAATGCATGGACGTGAAGGAAGCTAGAGCAGTAAGCCAGGACAGAAAAGTGTGGCGACAAATAGTTTGTAAACAAAGTGACAATAGAGTGTATGACGCCTGAGACAAAGACCTTGGATACTAATGGGCCCAAGTGGGGAACCACACATAACAATTTTGTGAGGCTCTTCACTTGGGGTGATCGCTAGAGAGATTGATCAGCAACCTGGGTCGGAGCAGTGTTGCGGAACGAACGTGTTATTTACATAAATAACACGAAAATTCTAGATCTATCTAAAATACTATACCTTACTCCTATATACCTATCTACCTTATACCTATATACCCATCTACACACTACTATTTTCCAACCGAGCAATTTACGCCTACCACGAAAGGGAAATGGCTTAATGGTATAATAATAATAAAAAAAATAGATTGTTTGTTTTCGAGTTCGGACTGTATTATAACATAAACTATATATATTATACTTAAATTTTTCTAAACTCTGA
>CAKNYM010016147.1:0-11798 GCA_932195095.1 Andricus curvator | reverse complement strand
TTTGAGGTTACGCTCACATGGCCTTAAATTGAAAAGCTTTTCAACTTACCTGCTAAATTTAATATTACTCCCTCTCGTATGTCGACCTTTCCGCCGTTATTCAGAGAGACGAGGATGTGGTATTTTTGCGATGGAGAATGCTTCGTGGCATCATATTTTTTTATTCTTGACGTATGAACTTTTGTTGAAACGTTACGCGAGAGTAAAATCACATACGCGAACATCTTGCAGTTATTATTAAAAAGTATCAGAATGCGAGAATAAACCACAACGAAATACTATGAGCATGCTCACTTTTCGGCTACTATATCACTTTCGCGTCTGTTCCTCAGTTCCTATATGGTTCCTATTCTTCTTAAATGGCATTAGCCTTGTCAATGCAATCTGCCGCAGAAGGCATTGTATGGCATTCAACCGAAAATATCTCGAAACAGCATTGAATGGCATCAACCCGATTCAATACTGTTTGCCATGAAAGACATTGTATGGCATTCAAGTGGGTGGCTCGGCGAACCGCATTAAATGGCATTAAACCAATTCAATACTTTGTGTCATGAAAGGCATTGTATGGCATTCAAGTGGGTGGCTCGGCAAACCGCATTAAATAGCATTAACGCCAATTCACTTAACAGTATTACCATGACGTCAGTTTAATGCCTTTTCATTTGTGCGCATTGAAAATGATTGGAACGAGACAAGATTCAAGCCATAAAACGCATTTAATGGCATTTCGGACAAAAATGCAATTAGGACGCATTTCAAGGCATTGAAGTGTCTACTTTTTTAAATGCCATTCTATGCGTCTCAATGAACTCCTTGTTACCGGGCGAGAAGGAAGTCGTATTCTCGAGCACTCTTCGAATTTGCGATTCGAGTTATTCGTATACGAATGTACTGAACAGCGTTGCCACGTTTAACTCACATCAAAATTCTAGTGCTTTACTAGTGACAAACAATTTGAGCCAATCAAATCATTTGTAAAGTCGTGTGTGAAATGCGCCAAACATGTGGATGATTTAAAAATGGAATGCTTTTGCTGTTGGCACGTGGTGCCGGGTGAACTTATATTGAAGGTATGTTTATTTCTATTTTCAGCTCTAGTTTTAGAATAATAATAAATATTTGCACAATAGATATAATGCGAAAATATCGTGTTGACTCATATTTCTGTGCAATATTATATTAGTGAAGAAAAATATGGCGAAAAGTGCAATTGAGATTAGGTAGCCAAATAAAATTGTAGATTTTTTTCTGTATTTTTTGTAGGTAAATTAATTTGAATTGGAAAGAAATATAAACAAAAATTATTACAAGACAATCTATTTATAATGTATAGAATAATTAGTAGTTTCAGAGTTTCAGCAGACAAGTGGGAATTAGATTAATGCGATGTTATAAAAGTAGGATCACATAAAATTATATAAAATTATGATTTTATTACTATAAATTAGGTAGTGCAAACGTTTCTGGCAAATTTTGCCCAATTAGAACTTTCTTTTCAAAATTATCATAAGATTTATAATGAAATGTACCTACAATTTATAATAATTTATTTTTTAACTTCAAAATGAAACAAAATTTCAAAGAATTTCAATACAAATTAGTATATGTGTCTGAAAAAAGGTAAAATATTCCCGAGTGTCGCGTCTTTCAAACCAATTAAATACATAATCCACTTACTGTATTAAATTTGTAAAAAACTTTTGTTTTTATCACTCCCGATCCTGTCACTTTTTATACCGCGCACCTCACAAATCATACAATTTAATCACTGCGCATGATCAAACTCTTAATTCGTATACGAACATAAGTTTCGAGTGGCATATACCCACAAGTTGCATTTCGTACGAAACTTTCCGCATACGAACCGCCAGTGAGTGTTCGAGAATAGGGTTCATTGAAAGTCATTCGAAAGTCGCAAGATTGGTATACGAAAAAAACTCGAGAATAGAGCCCCAGGGGCTCTATTCTCGAGTTTGGACTCGAGAAATTTTCCCTCGCTGCGGACCTCTGGTTTATAGCGCGCTCCTCATTGGTCCAGCTTAAATATTTAATGACACAAAAACTAAAACTTCAACTGATTTTTGGAAAAGGTATTTTCGACATATTTTTTTTAATTTGTATACAGCCACATAAGTCCGGACACTTGAGTCTAGGACACCCTGTATATACTACACTATAGTTGAGACTTGCATGTTGGTGGCGGAAGTGAGAACGTGTTTAGTGATAGGTGGGGAGAGAATTTTACGGAATTTGTGTGGAAGGTGTGAGTGGAGTGTGAGGTTGGAAGCCGAGGAGGTGAGTAGGCTTGTGTGGGGTGAATTGGGGAGATAAAAAATGAGTTTCAGCGTGGGTGTGAGGCGGTATCTAGTTGAATAGGGAAAGTGAGGTTAGGTTGGCAAGTAATCGGGGGAGTTCGTGGTCAGGAGTCTTGGGCTTTCGAGGGGTCAAGGGTGGTTCTCGCAGAGTTAGGGGATGCTAAGGGAGAGAAAGGGGTGTCTGCAGGACTGAGGAATTGAAGAAAAAAAAGGGGGAAAAAAGGAAGGAAAATTTGGCGGCGAAAAACGCCAACATTTTGCAGAGACATCTGTCGGTTGCGGAAGGTACTGCATGGATAGGTCCCAGTTACCGGCGGCAGAGCGGGAGGTGGGCAGCGAGAGTACTGGCAGTGCTGGTAGTGAAACTGACGGGGAGGGAATTTTCCACAAGCCACGACGGCCAACAACACGTCGCCCGGTGTCGAGCGGTGCGTCGGGGAGAGGGAGAAATCGGGACGGTCGCAACGAAGGAAGCGAAAAGGTAAGGGAGAGAGCGTTTAGCGCAAGTGACGGGGAGGATCTCTTGAAAAGGAAGAGAGAGAGCCAAGAGAGTCCGGAGAAAATCGAGGTCGAGAGCCCGTTTAAAAAAAGCGGGATAACACATAGGTCCCCCCCCCCCCAAATGGAGGGGATGTTGGAAAAGGAGGCTCTCGGGATGTTGTTAGGCGAGATCAGGGGGCTTAGGGAGGACGTAAGGGTGACCAAGGAGCAGATGGAAGGCATGAGGGAGGACTTGAGAATCAGAGATGAGAAATGGGAAAAGGAGGCGAAAGAGCTGAGAGAGAGAGAGTAGATGGGTTAGAGAGGGAAAGAAAAGAAAAAGAAGTTAAAATAAAACAGATGGAAGAGGAGATTAGGGTGTGGAAAGAAAGGACGGAAAAAAGGCTTGAGGAGGTGGAGGGCAGGACGGAAATGGAAATAGGACGGGGGTAGCGGGGGCGAGATTAAAGGTATTTGGGAGAGGGTAGGGAATATGATAGAAGAGAAAGTGGGAGAGCGTAGGAATGAAAAGGAGAAGAGGGCGGATAGGGAAAGGATAAGGGCAATGGAGCTGAGAATGGAGAGAAAGGAGAAGGCAGACAGGAGAAATAATATGGTGATAAGAGGGTTGAAGATGACGAGCGGGGAAGAAGATACACACTACAGATCATAGGGTGGAATAAAGGCAGGGTAGGGAAAGTTAAGTTGGAGGGGAGAAAGGAGAAAGAAGTGGCGGTTTTGGAGTTGGAGATCTGGGAAGAAAAGTTGGGGGTAATGCGAAATAAAAATAGGATAAAGGATAAGGAAGTTTTCATCGATCACGATTTGACGAGAAAGGAAAGGGATGTACAGAGAATGCTGCACGACAGGGCTAGGAGGGAGAGGAGTGAAGGGAGATCGGCGAAGGTAGGATATCGGAAAATAAAAATAGACGAGAAAATGTGGGTGTGGGACGAGGAGAAAGAGGTGTTGAAGGAAGTGCAGGGGAATTTGTTTCGTAGCAAGTAGGGGGGTGGGGGTAATGCAGGGTAGGAGTTGTGAAGGTGCTTTACTGGAACGTAGCAGGGGTAAAGAAGAAGGATGAGGAGTTCTGGAGGTATATCCAGGAATTTGATGTGGTAGGACTGGTAGATACGTGGGTGGAAAGAAAGGAATGGGATAGAATAGAGCCAAAGCTGCCAAGGGGGTATAGGTGGAGACTCCAGGAGGCGGTCAGAGTGAAGAAGAAAGGAAGGGCTAGTGGGCGAATTATAACGGGGGTTAGAGATGGATTAGAGGAAGAAGCTCACGGAGAGGAAGAGGGAGAGGGAGTGCAAATTAGGAAAGTAAAGATAGGAGGGGTAACGTGTAAGTTTGTGACAGTGTACAATAAGGATGGGATGGAAAGAATTAAAGAAAGGGTGGAAGACCTGTTAGGTGAAAGAGAGGAGGGTATGGTGGTACTGGGTGGGGACTTTAACGCGAGGATGGGGAGGGACGGGGGCCTTTACAGGGAAGGGGAGAGCTTCGAAAGGAATTCGAAGGATAGGTGAATAAATAAGGAGGGGGAGATTCTAAGGGACTGGATGAAGGATAGAGGCTGGGCGGTGGCAAATGGTATGGCAACTGGGGACGAAGAGGGAGAATACACATATGTAGGTAAGGTGGGGGTAACGGTAATATACTATGAAGGGGAGACGGTGGAAGAGATATGGGAGAATTTAGAAGAGAAAGTGAAAGGGTGCGTGCAAAAGAAGGTATTCAAAAAGAAGAAGAAAGGAATGGTGAAGCCGTGGTGGGATAGGGAATGTAAAAAGATGAAAAGGAAGGTGAAGAGGAAGTACAAGAAGTGGAAAGAGGGTAATGCAAAAAGGGAGGAATACGTAGAAATGAGGAAGGGGTTTAGATTGATGCGTAAGAAGAAAGAACAGGAAAGGGAGAAAGATCTGAAAGAGGAGTTAGGAAATTTTAAGACAGAGGGGGACGTCTGGAAGATAATAAATAGGTTTAGGAAGCGTAGAGTAGGGATAAGCGAGAAGATAGGGAGTGAGGAGTGGAGGGAGTTTTTTAAAGAATCATTCCAGGGCTCAGATTCAAGGAAGAGAGATGATGGGAGCAGAAGAACGGGAGAGGCAGAGATGGAGGAGCTGAATGACGAGGAGATAGAGAAACAGATAAGGAAGTTAAGAAGGTCAAAATCAGCAGGGCTGGAGGGGCTAGAGAACGAAGCATGGCTGTTTAGTACACAAGAGGTTATGGAGAGGCTGAAGGAGGTAGTGAAGAAAGTATGGAGGGGGGAGGGATTTCCACGAGGGTGGAGAGAAGGGTTAATAGTGCCTCTGTATAAGAAAGGAGATAGGGATAGGCAGGAAAATTATAGGGGGATTACGCTAATGAATACGGCGTATAAAGTATACGCGATGGTGGTGGCGGAGTGGCTGCGTAAGGATGTCGAGGGGAAAGGAATATTGCCAGATACGCAGGCGGGCTTTAGGGAAGGTAGGAGTACTATCGACAATATCTACGTTCTGCAGCACGTGGTGGATAGAGAATTAGCGAAGAAGGGGTCGAGAGTGTACGCGTTTTTTGTGGATATAAAAGGCGCGTTTCCACCGTTGGATACGGGGGAGGTTGTGGGAGGCGATGGAGGAGAGGGGAGTGGAGAGAGGCCTGATCGAGAGGGTAAGGGAGATATATGAAGAGACCAAAGATAAGGTAACAGGATTGGGGATTTCGGAGGGATTCTGGATGGATAGGGGGTTAAGACAAGGGTGTCCGCTTAGCCCAACGCTTTTTGTGATTTTAACTGCGGATATGGAAAGTAAGCTGGAGGCCGGAGTGGTAGGAGGAGTCAGGATAGGAGGGGTTAGAATTTGGTCGCTAGCGTATGCAGATGACATAGTGTTGTTGGCAAAAAGCGAGGAGGCCTTAAAGGAAATGATGAAGAGGTTGAGAAGATACCTGGATAAGAACAGGTTAGAACTGAATGCGGAAAAGTCCAAGGTTATGGTTTTCAGAAAAGGAGGTGGAAGGGATAAGGAAGGGGAGTGGAAGTGGAAGGGAAAGGCGGTGCAGGCGGTGAAAGAGTTTGTGTACCTGGGCTTCTTGTTTCGGAGGAATGGCGGAGTGGATGGTCACATAAAAGAGAGAGTGAGGAGGGCAAATGTGGTGATGAGGCAGGTGTGGGGGTTGGGAAAGAAGTTATTCGCAGATGATTTTGGAAGGAGAATGAAATTGTTTGACTCACTAGTGATGAGTGTGCTATTGTATGGAGTAGAGGTGTGGGGGTGGAAGGAAAACGAAAAGGTAAATAGGATACAGGAGAGATATGTAAAGTGGACACTGGGGCTGGCAAGGAACACGCCTAATTATATTGTCAGGAGGGAGACGGGGAGAACGAGTGTAGGGATTCTAGCGGGGAGTCGAGCGTGTAAATATGAGGAGAAATTTTTGGAAGAGGTGGGAAGTAAGCTGGTTAGGGAATGTTGGTGGGAGAAGGAGAACAGGAGAGGGGATGGGAAGATGGAGGTTGAAAGAGAAAGGTATTCTAGAACGAATGGACTGCAGATGGACGAAGTGAGAAGGATGCATGAGGAAGGAAGGAAGGAAGGTATATGAGTTGGTTAAGAAAAACAGCATGGAGAGAGAGAAGACAGCAGGGGAAGAGAGAATAAGAGAGACAAGGTTTAATGGGAACTATGTGTGGATTATGCCAAGGGCGAGAGCGCAATATTTGTGTGAGAAAGGAGGGAAAGGAAGTCAGGAGCTTATAGCGAGGATGAGATGTGGGTGCATGGAGGGTTTCAATAGGTTCTGGCTCGCTAGGGAAAAGAGGATGTGTGAACTATGTGGGAAGGGGTAGGCAAGAGTGGAGCACTGGTTGGAGGAGTGCGTAGAGGTGGAAAGGAGTGGGATAAGCATGGAGGTATTGATGCATGAAAGGGGGGACAAAAGGGCAGTAGCATGGGTGAAGGGAGTCTTGGGCAAGATGGAGAAGAAGAGAAGGAAGGAGGAAGAGGAATGGAGAAGGAAAGATTGTAAATAGTAAATAAGTATTAGGTATAAGCCGCCGAGGCAGAGTTTGGTAATGCGAGGCAAAGCAAGAAAGTAGGGACATGCGAGCGAGGCGAGGCGAAGCGAGGAAGGCAATGCGATAAGAGCGAGCGGCGTTAGAGATAAGGTGTGGAAGGATGTTAGTTTTAAGAAAATTCTGTAAAAAAAATGGAAGTGTAAGCAAGTGAATTTTTTAAGGCCAGCAGACTAAAAAATAAACGTTTATCTATCTACTACACTATAGTTATACCCGCGAAGGAATAATAAGGAGACCGATCTCCGTACACGCGATTTGTTAGGAGCAACGGCACCGTAAGTGCCAGGCCTGTAAGTAGTAATCATTCTTCAGTGAGTGCGCAAGCGCACCGTGTCCTTGCTTGTCCTCTTCACACGTATGTGAAAGTGCGAATGAGAGAGCTTCTGAAAATAGAGTATGTTAGAGAGGTTAAGCTCGTTTGTTGATCATCATACGAATTATACGAAATAAGTCCAGAAATAATATTTTTAATATTTGTGAAAGAAGTGTGAACCATTTTTGGAAAGAAAAAAGATAAGTACCTTTTGAAACTAAAACGCGACAAAGAAATTATGGAATTAACGTAAATTTTATATGTTTTTCGGAGCGTAATCGTAAAATACTTGAATATTGAGTTTCAATATGGCGCCGGTGTGAGCAACATCGCGTTGGTTTTGTGCTGTGATACCTGCTGGGATAAGTTTTTGCTCCTGATTTTGTGTTTTTCTGTCAGAATTCTGACCGGTTTTGTGTCTTTCGGAGGAACTTGTGGTCTACAACAGACATCTTTATCAATTTCGCATTGCCCCTCAAGTAGGGTGCATGATTTAACCAGGCTTGGTGCGCTGTGTGTGTATGTGTCGTGACAGCTGTTATCGATCGCTCTTATCTACCGCTTTCAAAGTAGCTACTATTTACAAAAATGAGTGCCGATGCAAATGTACTAAAGTTATTAAACTCCATCAAAGCCGACACAGAGGAAACCAAAAAGGACGTCAAACTGCTTAAAACAGACACAGCTCAATTGGAGTCCGATTTTGATGCTCTTAAAATTGAATTCAGCACAACTAACGCACAATATAAAAAGCTGAAAGAGAGTCATCAGGCATTAGAAAAAAATTTAGTTCACTCAAGAGAGAGGTTGGCTTTCTTCAGCGACAAGCCCGCTCCTGCAATGTCCTGATTCACAACCTATCGGACGACGAAGAGTCTAACAGGGACCTCTTCTCATTTGTACTCAATATTCTCACTAGCGCTGGTCTCTCACTTAATGAAACGAATATTGATACCATTTATCGAATGGGGAGGACACAAGGCAATAGGCCCGTTCTTGAGTTGAACCTTTCTGTCACACTTGACAGATCACCAGAGGAAAGACAAGAAAGGAAAGCCCAATATCACACTGCCACCAAGCTAAAAAATGCGGGTCTTAACGTGTTCGTTAAGGGTAGCGGTATTATGCTGGAGGACCGTCAGCTCTCTCCCCTGGAGGTCGAAACCCTTCTAAAAGAAAAGGGAAATGAAAAACTTTCGATTGAAACTCAATCCTCGTCAAGAAGCAAATCCAAAACACGACAAAAACGTCCAACGGAAGGATCGAATAGCTCGCTGGAATCCTTTATAGGAAAAATTGTCTCAAAGCCGGAGAAGCCTCAGTCTAAGAGTCACAAACCTACTAAGCGTGGTGAGGCTTAGCAACTTGCAGTAGAGAATGAAGTCGTTAACCAGGATGTCTTATGTCACCCAGATAACAATGTGAAACGCATATGCGACTCACAGTGCACGCACGCATGCGGATTAATCCGCACGCGTGCGTTCACCACGGATGACAGATGCGTCCTCATATGAGACGCATATCGCTCGCACGGGTGATGGTCGCACGCGTGCGTGTGAAATGCGATCATCTTGCGACTGTACCCTTAATCCTAAAATACTATTTATATATTTAAATATACACTGTCCGAGTTATTCTAAGTTATTCGAAATGTTATATTTCTATAACATTGATAGTGAGCACGATATATTATAATGGCAAGATAATATAAGAAAAAATAAGGTTATGTTTGCATACTGATACCTACTCTGCAATTGATATCAAAGCTGCTGTATGCTACACTCGATCGTATCCAATAAGCATAAACACCTAAAAACACTTCACTTTAAAATTATATCTGAAAACAATAACGCGTAAAACGCGGAAAACTATAAACAAAGCGGTAAACGCGGTCTGATGGCGGGAGACTGCGGAAGACAGAGCCGGGAGACTAGGTGGGTGCGCGACGGCCATCATCATTTCAAAGATATCGTTTTCAAAAACTGAGCGCGCTTTTTAAACTTCTTATCTCAACTTGAAAGTATTACCATCATTATAAAATTGATTAAAATTCATTAGAAAATTAAAGATGTATTAAAGTATTCAAAAAATAAGTACTCAACATTGGGAAAATTCGATTAAACATTAAAGTTGAGTTTTTTGCAAATACTTCAAGAAATTTCTAAACAGTAATTCTAAATTTCCTGCAATTAAAATTACAAATTGCAGGTATAAAAAATAAGAAGTATTTCATGCGCTATTTGAAACTTTCAGAGTTCAAAATATTTTTTCTAACCACATAAATCCGATTGACTTCGTCGTTTTCTTGCCTCGAAATTTTGTTTTTTGTCGAAGTTAATTTTCCAGCTAAACAAAAGTAAGAAAGATATTTTCTTTTTAATTTGGAAAAATATTATATATATTATAAAAAGTTAGAAAAATTTATTGGGAAATTTTTCACATTTTGTTCCATGAAAAGGCGGACTAATGATTTTTATTATTTTCTTCATATGATACAATTTGTAATATTCCAATTTTGATAAATAAAAAATATCTAGGATCTAATTACATCATTATTATGGAATTATTTATTATCTACAGGATGAACGCACGCATGCGTCGCAGACAGGCTGTCATACGCAGTTATACGTGAAGTACATCGTGATGGCGATATGAGACGCATTGCGCACGCACTCTACCTACCCATCACAGCATTGCGACAGGTGATGGCGGCATGCGTGCGTTATGACTCGCACAGCGTGCCTCGCACGCATGCGAGTACTGTGCATCGCACGATTGTTATCTGGGCAATCTCCTAAGGGCATCAATCTTCGTATCTTATTCTGGAATGCTCACGGCCTTTCCAACTTTTCTGACATTGCAAACTACGTACTCAGCTCGGACATCATTTGCCTGTGCGAGACATGGGTAACTTCACCGAATTTAAAATCTCCTGATTGGATCCCTGATCACATCGCTATTGTAAGTAATGCACAGCGTACTGCTAGAGTTGGTCGCCCTAGTGGGGGTTTAGAAATTTTTATAAACAAATCTGTATTCAACGAGCAGACTTTTGAGGAGGCCATTTCCGAGGTTATATCGGGATGTCCAGATTTACCAATGTTTTTAGGAGACGATTTTAATGCACGTGTCGGCAACCTAAATGACCTGGAAGGGTTACTCCTCCCCGAACATTCTGCAGCATTGTATAAGCGACGATCATTGGACTCCGAGGTCAACGCAAGGGGGGAGGTTCTTCTTAAAATTCTTGAGAGCGGTGAATTGATGATCTTAAATGGGAGATTTCCTAAAGATTTTCCAGGGCATTATACTTTTCTTGGATTTAAGGGTATGAGTGTTAACGATATTGTTGCGTGTAACATTGGCTCTATAGACTTGATTTCTAATTTTGAAGTACCAGTAAAAAATATTTGAAAAATGGTTATATAGAATTGTAGTGTATTATCTCCTTTAAGTGATTCACGTGTTAAAAATTTCATATTTATCAACATTATTAATTTTTTTTATCAATGTTTTTCGGGTAAAAATATTTCCCATTTAATCAGCTTTCGATTGAAAAAACATTAAGTTGCTGGGCTTTGCCGCGAAATGTTAAAATGCTAAGTTGTTGTGAAAGGATTAATGAATTGATTTCCATGAAAGATTTTTGCGGCAATTTGCGACTTTTCAAATGGGACGCTAATTACGAAGGCCACACAGGCAGGAATTTGCGCGAGTTGAGGCGCGTGTTTGTCTATTATAACAATGTTATGTAATAGTAATTTTGATTTATACAGTTTTCAGTATTTTCCTATTTAGATATTCAATATTCTATTTAGTTAATGTTTTTTTTGTAAATTAATTTATTCTAACAATTATCAAATATAATTTAAAAAATATAAAGGAAAATGTTCTCAAATGGTAACATTAAAATGATTCAACAATGGTACTACAACCACGGACTAGGTTTTCTTAATAGATGTGAAAAATATAGGTGTTGGAGGTAATTCCTACAATGGACCTGTTACCTGGGTATTGTGACAGGTGCCTAAGAGATATTTAACCGGATAGTGCTAGTGGCAGTGAGGCCCGAGTGCCCCACGACTGTAAAGAAAGTGACATCAGGTAGGTAAAGCCGTCAATGCAATTGTTGTTCTTCTAATAAAGTGTCCTTTTTTATGTTGGTTAAACCTTGTATCGAACAATTCGGAAATGTTAAAGGTTCCTAATTCAAAATTGCCATATACCTTTTCTTACGTTTTTGCAAGTTCGCAATATGATTTTTACATTTTTTATGTGATAGTGAACATTTAATCTTCAATATCTCCGAATATATTGATCCTGCGAAAAAGGAAAGATTAGTTTTAGAATGAGCGTTTCAAAATACAGAAAGAAATATCATAAAAATCAAATGAACACGAATTTTGTAAAATTTTGTAACATAGTGTAAATGATTTGTATATATATGTTCAACCGACAAAAATGCGTACAATTTAAAATTTTTTTATTTTAATATCTATGCAATGTTTGAAGAGTATATTTAAATAAATGTTTGTGTATGGTTTATTTGTTTCAATAATTATTATTTCATGAGTACTGACTCACCTTTCACTCGATACAACTGAATAAGAGGTTCGAA